>JAIUZE010024357.1:0-19530 GCA_022085475.1 Heliosperma pusillum | reverse complement strand
ATGATATTTTATTCGCTTGTATCGCATGTTTCGTGACGGGTTTCGATATGTCCCACTTTGAGTCGGTTTTTACAAATGATACGGTTTGAGCACTATTTTGTCTTGTGCTTTGTACTCTCTTTCCCTTGGCTACCTTCCCGTTCGTAAGGCTGAAATGTCGGAACGGAGAGGTATCCTACTGCTTAATTGCATGTGTAGTGGGCATATGACGACGTTGTTGGGAGTTGAACGATTTGCTTGTTCGAACAGGGCCGTCAAATGTTGTATACTTGCGAGGGGTGGTGTTATTGGCATGTAGCGTACCGCTGTTATGAGGCTTGTGCTCTTTTCTGCCTCTTTCGTGAAGGTTCACCGAATTTGGGTTACTCGGCGTCTATGATTGACCGAGTCTTGGATGTGGAACGTCTTACCACATGTCGAATCGGGAAACGTCTTATCCCGAGAGTCTGGCCAGGTTTAGACTAGGACAGTATTATTATCGTCGTGCTCCCAGGAGGAAAATAGTCTACATATACGAAATGTAGCATCGTGTATGAGTTCAGGGAAATGTTTTATCCCGTGGATGCCTTTTAATCATACTTGCCATGTACACGATGCTAGTGCGTTTCATTTACCGTGAGAGTCGTCGTCTTGTGTCGTTCTTGAATGCGTGATTTCATGATATTGTTCATGGTCATTGCATGATTGGACACCGTCATTGTCTTGGTTCGTGAATGGATGATAATATGTTGGATTAATGTGATCATCGCATGACTTGACTTGGTTTGTCTGTCGAGTCTCAATCTTATCAATCTTATACCGCTAACGGTGAGATGCAAGCCCTAGTGAGCGTATTCGGTTGCCTAAGAGTGTCTTCCCTGAGTCTTTGTATAACATGATGGTTACAGATTTGATTTCCACATGATCTTATCATTATCTATAGAATTGCCTATCTATTTTTATCGCAACTCACATGTATGTATATATATGCATGCTTTACTTTTGTATTTCCTTATATGTACGTTTAATGTGATATGGCTGGGAGAACCCGGAGTTACTCCCCACTGACTGTGGCGTTCATGTTTTTCATGAATGAACAGGTTGCTTGCTTGGATGCCTTTTTGGATATGATGTTTTGGGGTTCGGGTGTGAGCTAGCGGGCGTTGTCCCTGGAAGATTAACCTCTAGACGATTTTAGCTTATTTGCTAAACACTTGTTCTTTGTTAACATTTTGAGAGACTCCGTCTCTTTGTTATTTTCCGCACTTAGTTGTAATATTTTGACACTCCTCGTTTTATTTAACTTGCATGTATAAAAGTTTTTAAAAACTACCTATTTCCGCAATATAATTCACATGCTTGTTTGTTTATTATTTCCGCATTCGCGAGGGTTGTCACAGTGGTTCTTTGTCTTGTGCATTCACATTATTAATCCTCTCTTCAAAAGATTTTCCCGTTGATTAACCCCTTTGTCTTCTTATTTGGATGTGATTCTTTATCTCTATTTTTGTCTATACCCATATTGTACACCTGAAATCAATAAAACAAATGCTATTATGGAAATGTCGAAAACTAAATCATTAAATTTAATAGAAATGTTAGTATGGCAAAATGATGAAAAATCAATAAAAAAAAAATTAGTATGGCAAAAAAAAGATGTGCAACAGGATTAATTGCGACGAACCATAATTTTATAATCATAATAAATCTCAGTAAGCTTTCCACACTCATGGTCGGATTTAAGTAAAAAATTCATGCTAAAAATGTGCATTATGTAATAATAAAAAAATCAGCAGACAAGGCCTATAGTTTGCATAATATCTCAAGATTCACTTGATAATTTTTGTGATGCTTATGTGAATGGAAAGCTTGGAATGTTATCTACATTGTATCTCTTTGTGTCATATACAAATGAGGTCTATATCATAAGTTTATTGGCGATACAATCAGGAAGCACAAAAAGAACATCCTATATGCAAGAACTGGCATGTCAGTACTAAAATGTCCATATCTCCAACACCGTCCAATATTTTGGAGAACTTTTTTTTTAGGAGATAGTTAACTCAATTACGTTTCATTTGGGTACTCATGGACTCTTTAACTCGATCGTGGCAGAAAGTTAAGATGTCTGCAACATGGTGCAAATTTCTCGAATGCTACAGCAGTGACCTGCTAGCACTCAAAATTGCATATGTTGAGATGTAGGTCATATATTTGGGTAATTATTGTTGGAGGTGAAAGCTAACTTAAATATATTTCATTTGATTTATTATTAGCGGTTTTAGTCAACCTGAGCTAGGAGATTTGATGCAACAAAGTTTCTTCTAGTACATAGCTTAATGCTGAACTTTCATACCTGACCTGATACCACTCCAACCTGAATATGTCAAGTTGTGGGTCATATTCTCATGTGATTCTTGTGGGGTGTGATAACTAACACCTATAGCTACGAAATACTTTATTACAGGCCTATTAATTTTGAGGGATGAAGTATTTGTGAGCTCTTAAAGTCGACACTGAGATTAAGAGGACAGTGAAAATGATAATGTAAAGAAAACCAAGAAAATAAGATAATGTCAGGAATAATCATTAAAAGAAATGATGAGAAATTGTCCAAGTAGACAGGGCTTTATTTCCTAAGCATCACCAAAAATAAGCAGACAGGGCTTGTAGTAATGACTCAATATATAAAACATGCTCATTGATAACACCAATACGCCAAGTTACCTACTCAGAATGACGAAAATAAATGTCTCAAGATTAACGAAAACAAATGTTTCCAGGTCACAAAATTATTCCGTAACCAAAATCGCAGTTCAACTAATTTAAAATATACTAATTATAAAACATTTTAGCTGATCAACAGCGCAAATGACAAAACCGTCATCAAACCACCCCATAGCAAGGACACTACGAACACCTGAAACTCGTTAAAAAAAATACAAGGAAGGATGCTATCTATTATTTCAAGTTATGAAACCACAACCCCTCATCATGGTCCTCTTGCACATAGACTTCGTCACGTAGTACATGCACATTTTGGCAAGTGTCAAAAATGGAAAAAGCTCATTATCTTTGTCATACTCTTCTTCATCGACAACATCGTCTACACCAAGAATACGTCTTTTACCATTACAAAACAACTGAGCTTTTCTTGTCCAAAGGATCCTCAATATAGAAAACATGCTTTGCTAGAGACTAGAATATAAAGGTCCTCTTTGTGTCCTAGAAAAGTGAAATCTACTAAAGTGAATCCCATTTCATAAACAGTAACTCCCTTATCACAATCAGCTCACCTACATAGAAATAAGGGTACTGAAAAATCATGATAATCAAGTTCCCATATGTCGTCAACTAACCCATAATAAGGCTTTGTAATATCTACAGGTTGTTTACCTATTCCTACATATTCATCTAATGATGTCATACACTTTTCTCGTCTGACGACTTGGGTAAAAGAACAACCCGTTGATATCATACCCTTCATAAGATATTTGTTAAGCTTTGGACCATATGTTAACCATCGTAAATTCCCACTTAGCTCATGTGTTGTGTTTGACAACTCTGTCATCACTTTTTTCTTTAAACCAGTGTACAAATGTCCAGTTGGGTTCACTTATCAACAAACTTTCACGTTTATGTGGATTTTGACTCTTTAGTAAGTCAAAATGATCACTTTAATATGGATGAACCTCCGTCATATGTTGTAAAATATACATATGTGACTTATCATAACATACACGGTCAATTGTAATGAACTTTTTTTTCAAAAGTACCTTTCCCTTGAAGCCATCCTTCATGTCGGGATATCGGAAGTCCAATAGATTGCACACTCATCAAGTAATCTTGGCAGAATCCAAGTATCTCATAGGCCATAGTGGCTTCAACGATGTGTAGATACCTAGAATCTACACCTTCCGCCAACCACCCAGTGATGATTGGGCCACATATTTGGTATGCGAGCGATTCATGACAATTCATAAAGTTTATCGTCAAGTGATAGCTCAAACACTTCTGTCTACCCCTTGGTCGTCATCTACGTGTCGATACGGTCGTTTTGACAGTCATTAGAGTTTATTTGGAGTCCAGGTCAAAAATCGCTTCATTTTCTATAAACCGTCTTTTAAAACCGTGTCTGAACGCTCGAGAATATTCCGGATATTTTAATATTTCAAAATTTATCCTTTTTGGTAAAATATATCCTTACTTTATTGAAGAGTATTCGAGATCTACCGCAATTCCATAATAGAAACGCGGAAATCTTTCTTTCAAAGTAGGAAACTGCTCAGGAAATGACGCAGCAAGAGTTGCACCTCTTCCAAGAGTCGCAATGCCTACTACGCCTCTTCCCTGGCTCGTTTTGCCTGTTTCCGGAATATTTTCTAGATTTCTTTCCGTGTTCGAGTTATTACAAAACTTTTCGGATTTCTCCCTATATAAGGAGAGCTTCGTGCTCACTTTTAAGGCACGCGAGCGTTCTGCCCCTTCTTTTCTCTTTCCTAGCACTCTAGATCTTACTCTAAGCATTTTGACAACTACGTGCTTGATCAATCGACCACGTAAGCTCAAATCCTCCTCGGTTCCCGTCACGTTATTGCATCGACCTACCAATTTGACCAACTCAATAATAATATATCTTAATTAATCAATCGATCCTCTTACGAGGGCACTTTCTTTGCATTCGAGTCGAGCTATCGCTAAATCGTAATTTTAGTTCATATCTCGTTTCGTCAACATGTAAGTCTGAGGGTGTTTAAATCCATCTTTTGTATTGTATTTTATTTATTTCATCTAATGTAAGATTCATGTCGGATTTTTTCTCAAACCTTTTCAAAACCTTTATTAGTTTTTATTATTTCTTATAAATCATCTTTCATCATAATTTCATATTCAGTTTTTTGTCATCTATCAAATTGTGTCTTTAGAGGTTAGATCCATCCATATCTAGTCTCTAGATTCGTCTTTGATATATTTAGTATAATTAATCTGTTAAATCACTTCCACTTGACTTGTAGATCCGTAATAAACCATAAATCACCAACGAGCATTAACTAATCTTCCACTATTAATTGTATTATCGCTGTTAATCTGATTCGTTTAGTTTTATTAATTCTTTTCCTTTTTTTTCAAATCTTTCAAACATATATCCGACATAGATCATGAATTCCATTGTAATCTTTGTTCTTTTGTAATTTATTTCAATCTCTTGTAATCATTGTATGATTTAACTAATTGTTCACATGCAATCAATCTAATCTCAATTTGACACAATTGATTGCTAAATTACATGTTCAACCGACATAGTCTAAGTTCACATGTCAGGATTAAAATGTGGATGCTGCATTGCATGCATTTAACCGACTACATATCGAGTACAGAAGAGTTTCCCTAATCATTAGTAGAGGCCGCTATCGAGGCGAGCGGGATTAGGTGTTCGATCAAAAGAGCTTCCTAATACGTACCCTCACCCCTTACTTTAGATCTCTGTGAACATCCGTGTTCATTGGCATCCACGAGAGTCATTCTAGACATAGAATGGTAAGGGTAACGAGTTCTTAGTGTTCATGTCATCACTTTGTATCTTGACATGGCATAAAGTACTCGAACGGTTCCAACTTCCCACAAAAGTTAGTGGCGACTCCACAAATGCATGGTTTCACGCTTGTCCCTCGTTTCTCCATTTGTGGTTCCCCCGTGTATCACAGTTTGGAAACGATCTGAATCCGTGTATCACATTTTGGCGACTTTGATAGGGATAAGACACTTACGTGTTACCCAGGGTGAAACTTGAACAAGGTTAGGGAATAGTATTTATGAGACAGTTGTCGGTTTTCATTACTCGACCTTCCTAGGTCATTTTATTCGGCCATCCTAGGCCCAACCCAACCCTTTTGACCAATCGTCCCGTCAGGACGGTCCAAATTCTTATCTGGGCCTAAGGATGGATAGCGATTGACGTCAACCATACCACAGTGTGTACTCATGTTAGCACCACGGGCTTTCACTACTCGAGGAAATGGGCTGGGAACCGACATTACTTATGTTTGGCACGGGCCCCTCCACCGACCTTGGGTTTGATTGCTTGGTATGGAAACCCACCCCTTTTAAGCCAAAACCCTTTTAAATGCACTCGGCATACCGTTATTCTGCCTGTTTAAATGTGTATAACCCTTACATGATCACCACTTTGTAAATAAACCATGACAAAAATTTTAAAATCAAAATCCTTTTTAAAAACTGTAAAGCATCTTCAAAGGTGGCCTAAAGTAGCGCAAAATGAGTCGAAACTCTGTCCGAGTGTCTAGTCAAAATTATTTTTCCACTTCAAGTCAACACTCCTACAACCACACTACGGCTGTCTAGGACAAACATTTCCAAACCAGTCATTTTCAAAACTCACTAAAACATAGTGGCACACTCCCACTTCACAAGTCGAGTCTTTTCGAGTAAGTGTGCAAGATTGGTCGATCGTGTTCTGATTCGTCGTCGGTCTCTTGCATTTTCCAAGATGTCAGGATCTAGTCAAGCAAATATTCGTGCACCAAATCCGAATGGTAATGATCAAATCCTAGCTGCGCTCCTTCATCTCCAAACGAGACAAGACCAAGCCTATGCTCGCCTCAATGCCATTGAGGGTCGAAACGTTGCTGTAGAAACTAGGCTGCATCCCGCAGACATTCCTAACCCTAGTGTGCACGATAACATTCCACTCATCGTGGGACAATCAGAAGTCGATACCCCACCGTTCTTACTAGAGCGGAAAAGCAACTCCAATACTTGGAGGAACAACTAATTCTCAAGAGAGATGACATCTATAGGGAGAACAGTCGCAAATATGAAACACTAAATGCCCAGTTTCCAACCAATTTCAACATGACTGACATCCCAAAATTCAAGGGGCATGAAAACCCTTTAAACCAAATCCCTGCTTTCAAGGATTATATGTCTATCAAAGGCATCACACCAGAGATGTTCCTAAGGATCTTTCCTTCGTCTCTCAACACCATTCCCAAGCAGTGGTTATATTCCCTAGATCACAAGAAGATTTCTACCTAGGATGATGTCGCAATCGACTTCGCCAAGCAATACGCGGACAATGCTGAAGTCCAAGTCAACATGCGCACTCTAGAGGTTCTTACCCAAAATGAGAAAAAGGGTTTCACCGACTTCCTAAGTAGGTGGAGGAAGACGAGCACACAACTTGTCGAACGCCCGGATGAATCTACTCTAGTGGAAAAATTCGTAAACAACTTGAGACCTGTTTATGCAAACCACTTGAGATACCGGAACATAAAGTCGTTCCAAGATTTAATTGTGGTAGGAATGAAAACCGAGGACGACATTTGAATGCAACCGTTTGTATTCACTATTTTAACATTTCTTAATAAATGTGACCATCCTAGTCCTCTTTGAGTTACAAATGAGCATGCACTTTTTGTTAGTCACTTGTTCTACTTTTTACACCTAACTAATGAAATAGACTTGAAATACTTTAGGTCGTATCTCTTTAGCGTAGATCACTCGACCTCTTAGAATAAGCCTGAACGAGGGCGTGCATTTACCACCTTGTTCATATCATGTGGTGTGAAAATTCCTTGATCGCCAAGTCTCTAGGTGACCTTTAGGTTTGGAGACCCCATCTTTCAACCCGATTTGTCATAACCTATATTTCATAAGACTATCAGAAATTGCATCCTATGCCAAACATTTTGATACCCCCACCGGGGGATCAAAACAATTTTTAGTGCAATCGTGCCTAAACTCTCAAAAATTCAAACCAAAACCAAAAAACTCCCAACAACCCCAAATCAAAAGTCTCAAAGATTCAAAAATTAATGAGAGAAAGACAAACAAAGGTCGAACAAATCCAAACATACAAAAGAAAACAGTCAAACGACGACTTTAAAACAGCCCAATAAAAGTCTCGAGCATTTTAAAAAATGCACAAGAGAAAAACAACATCTCTCCATTAGTCATCTTTTCACAAAGTTTCAGACGAATCGACTCACAGTTACATTGTCTCCATGTCTTTCGGGACGATCCTTTCATTCATTTAAGTGAGTGAGAGAGATAACACAGATCTCCAGTGTCTTCTAGCACCATAGAACCTCCCACTCCATTCCATTTCTTATCACCTTTGATTAGCATCTAAAAATTTGACAGATGAACACTAAGCTTATACGATCACAAAAGTATTTTGTTTCTAAAGTATTAGCTTCGCGTAATTTGCCGAACTTGTTATTGTAAAAAGGGCAGAACTCATCCAAATTCTCAAGAAAAACAAAATAACGCACCTCGCGTAGCTCACGTGCTGCTCGTACGACACGAAATAAAACCGGATGAAATTCCTAGACCTCTAATTAGTTCATTAAATTATATTAACTTAATGATTTAGGATCTAGTTATCATGCATGCAAATATAAAAGCATAAAAGAAAAGATAAGACGAAAACATCCTTACCTTGGGATTTTTCGGTTAAATAAGGGCACAATAAGAACTCCTTCTTATTGTTCTTGAGCATGTAAATAGTGGATGATCCTCCATAAAACAACCTCCAAAGTAGAAGGTCTCCTTCTTGTTGCACCCAAGAATCAACCCAAATAATCTTAACTTATTATTAACTAGATAATAAGTATGAAAAATACTACTAATATTATTGTATTACTACACTACCAATATAATATGAGTATTAGTTTGCATGTGAGATTTAGAGAGTTGTTGAGTTAGAAAGAGAAGTAAGAAATAAGCATGAAAAAATGAAGTGAAGTAAAAATTGAACAACTCTTGTACTATTTAAAGGCCAAAATGGTTGGCACCCTTAAGCTACAAAAGGGCTCCATTTTGCTTGTTTTTATACTTGTGTAAGATGGTAGAGTGTAGGTTATGTATTGATGATTAAAGCATGAAAGTCATGTCACAATCAAAATGGAGTATTGTGTAAGAAAAGAACAATGATCATTCTCTTCTTCACATGTCATGACCGTCCATCATATGTCCATTATGGACCATTTTGATTTTTTATATTTGTCCCACAAATACTTATTCATCATATGCTTAATTACCTTTTATAATTAAGGGTTAATTGGATTATATAACAATTATATGACACAAATTAATAAACAATATGTACTTAAATTTTAAGTGATATTTTACCATTATATCAATATATAATGGATCCCACAATGCCCGGTTAATTTATTTTACAACTCTTTGTAAATATAATTAACTAATTACCTCTACCTCAAAATATAAGCATAACCTCAACTAATTTAATGAATTAACGATTAATCACTAAATTAAATCTTATTTAATCGTATTAAAATAAGACGTAAAAATTATTCAGTCAGTTATCGTATAATTGACTAATAAACTTAAGTGGAATGAACTTAAGTGGAATGAGCTCCAAACTCAATTTCCAATAAATAAATCTCATAACTAAACGTACATATCAAATATATGTAATGCCCTAATTAAAATGTATCATATACAAATAACTAATATTCTATTTGGGTCTCATCCTATAGGTCTGACCTAAAGGGATCAGTTGATCACCGCCGTCAAACGACAATAACGTCTAACTCTAGTCAGCTGAGCGTTACCGATTTACGTTAATCAACTGACGTGGAGTATCAAAATATACTAATCATGCCACGTATATTCCAAATGAGATTTATTATATAAATGCACTATTGTGGAGGACACTTACTCCAACAATCTCCCACTTGTCCGATACAAGTTATGCATGTAGCAACACTATTGTGGAGGACTCCTCCTCCTACAATATCTCCCACTTGTCTCGACATGTTGTGTGCTACCGATTCTCTTGTCTCTTTTGTGTCACATCCTCCCACTCATTGCAAGGTGTCTTCAAGGTCGCACTTGCAATTGAAAATTATAAATAGAGTGGTTTTCTTGATCTGGGAGAGTAACTGTCTGACCGTAAAATCTACCAGAGATCTCTTCCGAGCGTGGCCACGCATTTCCAGTTACTACTCCTCAAGTGTCCCGATGATGTTAATACCCAACGTGGGTGGACAATTTCTGTTGACTCATCTTACACTGTATAATGCAGATCACCATGACCTAGAAGATGCCCATCGGCCTCCTTTCACGGCACAACCTAGGACAAAAACCAAAGTCTATTGGAACTACACCGACTCAGGTAAATGGTCGCCAGTCTAAAGAATCGACTCATATTATTAAAATAGAAATCCCCGCCACGACCAGGCTTCAACAATTTTGATAAGGGACTCTATTATGGTCACTGCCCGACAGAGTGTCTCCAAAGTCTGTCTATGTAAACGACCAGTCATCTCCATGACCCCATGGTGCTGAACTAACTATTGATCGACTTACAATCTAGTCACTTCGAGACGTCACCTCAAATGATTGACTAGGGACAAAACATTAAGTTCATCATGTTCACTTGAATTGGGTTCAACCTTTCCTTCAACCCATTCGGATAAACAAACTATTAAAATTTAGTCAAACTAAATAAGGAGTTTTTAATGAAACTCTAATAATGAATGCGATTATCAAATATCTGGAAAAATTGATACGTTATCAATAATTTGATATCTCATAATCTCCAGCAATTCAGGTACATATTTCAATCCCCATTGAAATGACATGACTATCATGTTCAGCCTGCAAAAGGTATGGCTAATGGATTAGCATAACTTGCATCTTACCCATTTTTCTGATTGCTATTTTCCTTTGTCTTCGTAATCTCATATTACATAAAACTTTCTGAGTACGTGTCTAGGTTTGAATCTAGACTTAGGACTCTTGGCCTAAAGGTAGCTCCCTCTATTTTACCAGTATCATGGGATAGGATATAAAACTATATGAACTACTTCTAGTCCCTCCAATACCGTCGAATCCAAGCTACTTTCATATGCATCATCATATGATGCAATGTACTCCATTTCACTACAAAACGAACTCGGGAAACGGACGGAAAAAATCCGTCAGAAACACCAAAATTCCGTCATTAAAGTCAATTACTGACGGAAATTCCGTCAGTAACGTGCGTCACTTCAATTGGTAACTAAAAATTGACTTCTGACGAAATTTTCGTCAGTAAATGTGTTTACTGACGGTTTACTGACGGATGACTCGTCAGCCAGTTTAACTTAAAAGTGAAAATAAACTTGACCTTACTGACGGAAATTCCGTCAGGAAGTCAATATTATCTTGACTTTACTGACGGAAATTCCGTCAGTACAGTCAAGATTATCTTGACCTTACTGACGGAGGGAGGAATTAACTAACAACAACAATAATTTCATCATAAAAAACAATAATGGCTACTATCCCAAGTCAATTAAAGACAAACAAATGATTAAGACTGAGGGAGGAATTAACTAACAACAACAATAATTTCATCATAAAAAACAATAATGGCTACTATCCTAAGTCAACTAAAGACAAACAAATGATTAAGACGGAGGGAGGAATTGAAATAAAGGTAAATATTTTACCTAATGATAAAAATAAGCAAGCACGGTGAAAGGCAGCGGCGTCAAGTGACTGTGGTCTTCGTCGGAGGTAGGTAGTGGTGGTCGTCGTCGGATCTACAACAAATAAATAAAGATTGTGTAAAAAATTAAAAGGAGAAAAGTGATTAAATGAAAGCACAAAAGAAACTTAACAGAGAATTTCCGGAGGTGGTGGTAGGAGGTGGTAGCCGGAGGTTGTGGCCGGAGGTGGTAGCCGGAGGTGTGGGTAGTGGAATTTGGGGATTTAGGGGTTAGGTTTTAGGAAAAATGGAATTGGGAGAATGGGGAAGACGATGCCTGATTTTTCAATTTAATGAAAAATCCTGACGGAATTTCTGTTAGGAATTCCCCGTCAGTTTCCCGCGTTTCCAAAAGCATATTGACGGAATGAAATATTACTGACGGAATTTCCGTCACAAAATACTTTGATAAGGGTTATTAAAGTAATGTGTCATAATAAGTCCTGGCGGAAATTCCGTCAGGAAAGTCGTTTTGACTTTCCTGACGGAATTTTCGTCAGGAAATGTTTTTAGTGACGGAATTTCCGTCACTAACCGTCAGTTAATTTTACCGCCATTGACTTTAGTCAACGCGCCATTTTTCCCTGACAGTTACTGACGGAATTTCCGTCAGGGCTTATTTTCCGTCAGTATTCCGTCACAATTCTGTCAGTTTCCCGTAATGTCCGACGGATTAATTTTTCCGTCAGAATAGCCGTCAGTTTGCCGAGATATCCTTGTAGTGTTTCCGTTGTGAAATCCGCAATGATAAACTGCCTGGAACACTTCCAGCGGATACATGACATTTATATTTTGAAATGTCATTCCTACTTGGAACCTTTTGAATAGTCCTTTCTGTTTGGTACTCTTCCAATAGATAAATCTTCTATAAAACACAGCCAGTTCGGGATTTCAAATCACTTTGATCAGTTTGGAAACTGAAGTCTGTGTAACCCCTTACACACAACTCACTGTAAATGTGACAACCCTCGCGAATGCGGAAATATAAAACATACAAGCATGATGAAATTACCCCGTCTAGACGAAATTACCCCATCTAACATAGCTGGTCAAGATGAAATTACCCCGTCTAGTCGGAAATACGGTATTTTGAAAACCTTTACATGCAAGAAAGAAAAATACGAGGAGTGCCAAAATATTACAAACTAAATAAAAATACCACAAGAGACGTAGTCTCTCAAAGTGTTAACAAAAGACAAAGTGTTTAGCAAACTAGCTAATTAACGACTAGAGGTTAATCTTCCAGGGACAACGCCCGCTAGCTCACACCCAAACCCAAAATAGCATAAGCAAAAAGCCAACCATGCAAGCAACCTGTTCATTCATGAAAAACATGAACGCCACAGTCAGTGGGGAGTAACTCCGGGTTCTCCCAGCCTTATCACATTAAACGTACATATAAGGAAATACAAAAGTAAAATCATGCATATATGAATAAACATGTGAGTTGCAATAAGAATAGATAGGCAATCATATATATAATGATAAGATTATGTGGAAATCAAATCCGTAACCATCATGTTATTCAAGACTCGGGGAAGACACTCTTAGGCAACCGAATACGCTCACTAGGGCTTGCATCTCACCGTTAGCGGTATAAGTTTGATAAGATTGAGACTCGACAGACAACCCAAGTCAAGTCATGCAATGATCACAACAAATCCAACATATCATCATCCATTCACGAACCAAGACATTGACGGTGCCCAATCATGCAATGACCATGAATAATATCATGAAATCATTCAATAAGAACGACACAAGAGGACACTCTCACGGTAAATGAAACGCACTGCACCGTGTACCTGGCAATATGATTAAAAGGCATCCACGGGATAAACCATTTCCCTGAACTCATACACGATGCACATTTCGTATATGTGCACTAATTTCCCGGGTGTAGACGACGAATAATACGTCCAGTCTAAAACCTGCCATCTCTCGGAATAACGTGTTTCCGATTCGACATGCGATGACATTTCGCATCCAAGACTCGGTCAATCATAGACGCCGAGTACCCAAATTCGGTAGATCAATTCACGAAAGAGGCGGAAAAGAGCACAAGCCTCATAACAAGCGGTACGCTACATGCAAATAACACCACCTCGCAAGTACACAACATTTGACGGCCGGGTCGATTAACGCAATGCGTTCAACTCCCAACAACGTCGTCGTATGCCCACTAACACATGCATTTAAGCAGTAGGATACCTCTCCGTTCCGACATTCCAGCCTTACGAACGGGAAGGTATCCAAGGGAATGAGAGTACAAAGCACAAGACAAAATAGTGCTCAAACCGTATCATTTGTAAAAACCGACTCAAAGTGGGAACATACCAAAAACCGTCACAAAACATGAGAATATGGCATTATATAAATGTAAATATGATAAACATGAATCAATACATGATACATAAGCATTAGACCAAGTTTATGAAGCATAAGGAATAAAAACATAGATAACTCTCCAAAACAACAAGTTTGGAAACTAACTAAAATAAGGGTTCACTTCAAACGGTCATAACTAGAGTTCTAGACATGAAAATACAGAAATTCCAAGTTGAGGCGATAGCTTATCCTCTTAAGGTTCCAACGATAGGTGACAAGCCCAAAACAAGCAAGTAACGAAGGAGATATGATCATTTTACGAAAAGGGGTCAATGCAGTGAAACTGCACGAGTCCACCCGAGAACAACAAACACCATTTCTATCATTTCCAATTTTCATAACTCACTTCTATCAACTATCAACAATCAATATTCATCATCAAAAATCATCAAATAACAACAATCATCATCCATAACATAATTCCTAAACTTACTAATCGTAATCTAATACGGATTCTAGCATATAAAGCATGTAAAACACGTAAATGATATCGAGTAACCCTTCACCGTTACCTTTACGCGTCTATAATCGATTCTAAACCTTCCTAGTCTCCACCTACATACAATTAGATAATAAAAGATGAATATCATTCACCTTGAGAAAGACGGATAATTTAAAAAGCGAGAAAGACGGTAATTTTATTACCAATACGGATAGAGGAAACTAAGAGGGGAAGAGTAAGACGAACTTACGAGAATTTGAGCGAGTATCGAAGGAGTAGTGACGATTTGAAGACGGATCAAAAATGGAGGCAAGGTTTTGGTGTTTATGGTGAGGAAGAAGAAATGAATTTGAGTTGTGGGGAAATGAATTAGGTTTAGGGTGAGGAAGGGAGTATATGAAGGAGAAAGTCAACGAAAGTCAAAGGCGGCTCAAAAGTCAAGAAAAGTCAAACTCACCTTAAGACGGGATTCTCATGGAATCTCGCGGAAATTCCAAATACGAACTCGGAAATTCTAAATTCGACTCGGAAAATTAAATTTACGATTAAAACTAAAATTCGCTGCAATGTGTCCGTAAAATATTTTTACTAGAAAAATATGGTACATTTCCGGGTGTTACAATCACCCCACCTTTTAAAAAGTTTCGTCCTCGAAACTTGAGAGTAGAAAACAAAAGTATCAAGGACAAGAATCGGTTTTAAAAATCAACAAGAAAGCTTTTACAAGGGAAACATTTATGAAACGAAGTTCTTCTCGAAAACGATTTAAAGAGAATTTTTCACAAGTGTGAAACTTTACTTACGGATCTCAAGAATGCTCGTCGCGAACGAGAACTCTAATTATCCAAAAAGCAAAGTCGAAATAGCGTAAGCATGAGAAGTTAACTATATCACCAAGTTAACGTTTAAAACTAACGGATTGCAAAGTTAAGGTTATGATCATGAGTGTATATACATTACAGGGTTATTAGTGTGGGTTTAATTAAATAGAGGGTTACCTTATGGAAATTGAAATAATTAAAGGTTACCTTATAGAAAAACCCAAAAAAAAAATTGTTAACGGATTGATCAAAATAAGAAACACCTGGAGTAACAAATCGGAGGTGAATTTCTCTTTATTGAACTAAAGTTGTTCTAAGTCCTAAGAGAATAATTTAACACAATAAGTTTATTAATGTTCTATCTCCTTGTTATGCATAGACTTGTCAAAAGTAACCCGACTTGAATAACCCGACCCGAAAAGGCTGACCCGCGACCCAAAACTAACCCGAGTTGCAAAATCCGAAACCCGAATCAACCCGACCCGACCTGACCTGGCCCGAACTTGACCCGAGTTCCACTGGACCTGTAACTAAACCGACCCGAAACAACCCGACATGAAACCACCCGACCTAAAAGTGACCTGAGTTAAATGACCCAAAATAACCCGAGCAAGCTAATTTGAAGTCACTTATAATATTATTACATTAATTTGACCAGACTAATACTAATTAAACCTTAACCCAATTGTATAAAATAACATAAAAATGTTATCTTGAATATTATATTACGACGCGTGGCAAATTATGATCTCTCAGAAGCCGACTCAAATTAATCTGACGTGAACTAACCCGACCTGAAATAACTATTGACCTGAAAATGACCCAGCCCAAAATGATCTAACCCGTTAACTCGAAAATGATCAGACTAATAAACAGGAAACAGACTTGAAGCCCGAAAGGATCCGACCCGACCCGAACAAACCCGATAAATTGAAAAATCCGAATTGACCGACCCAAACAGGACTGACCCGACCCCGACCCGACGGACCCGTCTGCCAGGTCTAGTTATGCATGTCTTTGGTTGTCTTTTTGGGTGTTGCTAACTTGAATTGATCATTCCTTAATATCGGATTCTATAAAATAAACATAATTCTAAATTTATAATTAGAAAGCTTAAAGTGTTAGCTAAGTGTGAAAGTTTGAATCATGCTCATATCCTATGCATATCTCCAGTAGTAGCCACTGCAAACAGCCTTGGCAGATGAATGCAACTAAATCGCAGTTCTGACCTGCAGTCACTCCGGGTTGAATCAACGAAAGATCAAGGAAATATTTTTTGGTAATTTTAATTTTAAAATACAGTCAACTCAATTACCTTTAATTTGGTATATGGTGCACCTCGTGGTTCATCATGCAACAAGATTTATGAAGCCTCAAAGTCGACCATGGTTGTTGAACTGTTACAGCACAGGTCAGTGATGACCTGGTGGCACTCAAACGTCTATATCATGAGCATTAATTGGAAAATGATATATCATGAGCATTAATACGCCTCCTAAGATAGGAGTTATGAGAGTTTCAAGTCGACATAGGAACTGCTAGCCTCAAAGATGAATGCAACTAAATGGCAGTTCAAACCTGCAGCCACTCCAGGTTGAATAAACAGAGCTCCGACAAATATTTTTGGGTGATTTTAATTGGAAAATACATTTAACTCAATTACCGTTAATTTGGTATATTGTGCACCTCGTGGTTAATTCTGAGGCAAGAGTTATGAAGCCTCAAAGTCGACCATGGTTGCTGAACTGTTACAGCACAGATCAATGATGACCTGGTGGCACTCAAAAATCTATATCTCGAGTTCTAGTCATCTTTTAGGGTTTATTATTTTTTAAGAGGATAACTAACATCTTTAGCTTTAAATTGATATATCATGAGCATTAATATTCCTCCTAAGCTAAGAGTTATTAGAGTTTCAAATCGACATAGGAACAATTAGTATGCAAATCTAAGGCAAAGTGAATACCTTAAAAAATACGGGAATAACAAAGATATCGTAAACATGGTGTAACACCCCGTGTTTTTATAATAAATTTTATCCGTAAATATATTTATTAAAATAATAATTTGCGAGTTTAATTATTTAATGCGTATTTAACGCTTGCGATCTATATTTTGTTATTTTCCGTTTTTACCTAATTTGGATGGGTTAAAATGTCCGTGCCCGATTTTACTATTTTAATTTAATAGCTACTTCTCCTATATAAACTCTTTGAGTGTTTTAATTATATAAAACCTGATTTGTAATTGGATTATTCATCTTGTGAACTAATGGATCAAAAGCCCACTTAAAATCTCCTATATAAATAATAAAACCCTAAGCAAGCTAGCAACTTGCTCAATCTTTCTTGGCCTGCGTGTGTTACCCAGCCGTGAGCTTCTCTTCTTCCCTCTTTTCGTTCTTCTCCCTTTGACTCCATTGTTATGCAACTTTCTTCATCCAAATCAAATATAAATTATATATTTACAATCTTGGCTCTTACCTCTACAATATATTCTATTCATATTATTTTTAAGGGACTCGATTGTATGGAGTTTAGACCTACCTTTAGGGTTTCTATATTAATGGGTAAGTAAGAAGAAAAAGAAGAAGATGTATTTCTTTTGGGTGTTCTTGGAGGAGGATTCGGGTAGCACAATATTAGTGGCGTTTTTATGAAGTGAAGATTATTTTGCTGTCATTATTGCGTAATAAAGGTAACTAGGTGTTTTCCTTTAATTATGTTTATAGAAAGTGAATTATTAACATGATATAATGATTGATTGTATGATTAATTGTTTGTGTGGTTATTTATGCTTATGATTCACATGTTTAATTGCATTTAATATTCATGTTGTTATTCTATTTTCAATTATTCATTTGGTGTGCGAACTAGGGTTCAATTGCGAACCCTAGCGTCGTTTTGGAGGCGCGACCCCTAGGGTTGGCCGTGGCCTAGGGTTTTGGCTTCTCCTTGTGGGAGAGGCTAGGGTTTGCTTATGTTGAGAAATTAGGGTTTTGATTTACATCATTGAGGTTATAGCTGAAGTTACTATAACTTTGCATGTAAGTTACCCTAATTATACCTATTTGAGTTATAACTTTGAAAGTGACGTTATGGTGCGGTGTACTATAACAAGACTCGTTGTGGTGACATGGCGGTTTGTACCGTGGAGTCGACCCCTCAGTGATGGTGTTATAGAGGACTAACCCGGGACGGAAGAGAGTTATAGTTGATGATACTATAACCTCGCACGTATAAAGTGTAACAACCCGAAAAGTACCCAATTTGCTTAGCAATAGCTTATGGATACTTTTCAGTAGAACTTAAGTTTTTAATATAGGAATTTTTGTTCCGAGTCGTATTTTGAAATTTCGCGTTCGTATTTGGAAGTTTTGAGAGATTTCATGAAAAGACCGTTTTCGGTCATCTTTGACTTTTCTTGACTTTTAAATCGTCTTTGACTTTTTCTTGACTTTTTAAAGTCGTCAATTACTTTTCTTGACTTTTAAAGTCGTCTTAAACTTTTCTGAACTTTTAAGTCATTTTTGACTTTTTCCGACTTTTTAGTCGATTTCGACTTTCGTTGACTTTTCCCGACTCGTCTCATAAGTATGAAGACCGAAATTTTATTTAAAAAAATAATATTTTTGATTTATTTTTATTTAGATTTATTAAGATTTATCATAATTTAATATAATTATTTTGAATTTATTCGGGATTTAAAGAATAACGTTTACGGTTTTAACCGATCGTCATTTAACTATTCCCGACGCATCGTAAAGCGCGCAACAAAATCGAAACTCGACTTTGGCATGAGTCACGCGGCCATGTCATCATTTTCCACTCACGATGGGATATTTTAATTTGATCGATTAAAAATAATACAAAATATCTTAGAATTGTTACTTTAATCGAGCAGTCAACGGAGATTCGGCAAATCGAGGAAAACCAGACCCAAACACTCAACCACACGGGCTCCTTAAAGTCTCTAATGGCCTTCTATTTTGCTGACTTGATTACAAATCTCATAATAGCTGATCCCTATTCGCTTTCTCGATCCATTATTAACGAAAATTACGCCAAACAGCTCGAAATCAGACCCGACAATCACAATTCTACACGGCACAGTTACCCACTCTTAAGCCTTGATATTTTCATTATTTTTCATTTTAATATCATAATATCTTGTAATTAACTTTATCGTTAATTATATTTAATCGTTTACCGTAAAACAATTATTAAACACGAGTCAATTACGGAACAACAATGTCAAAACTCGACACCTTTATGTGTCTATAAACACACGGCACCCACACACCCATATGACTCACAAACAACTTTTCATTTTACAACAAATCAAAATAAGATCAAAACCTCACTTTATTTAATCGTTCT
>JAIUZE010024355.1:0-29952 GCA_022085475.1 Heliosperma pusillum | reverse complement strand
GTTAATGTCATGGGACGGGGAACGGAATAGCTGTTGTCGCTAGGTCTGATCAGTCTAGGACTAGGATGTTTTTCCTACCTTGTGGTATAGCCTCGAGTTACAGAAGTCGACTATTGACTGGGCTAAGAACTTATGCCTGTTTGTAGAAGTATTTGTCTTTCATGTTTGTATGATTCTATGAGTTTTAGAAGGTGAGATGCAAGCCGGCTAAGATTGATAAAGTTTGGATTACCGATTGTTAACTGATTCACATGATTACGTGTTGATTAGGGTTTGAGTGTATCATTGCCATGTTACAGGGTAACCTCTGAGCTAGCATACCAGCTTCCCTACCTCTTGTTATATTTTATTATCGGTTTCACATGATAGCTTTCATATGATAGGTTATATGTTAGTTAATTGTTTCATAACATGAAAAGCATATCATATATGTTTAAGTTTTGTATTTTCCATATACATTGCTTTTATGTTATTCATGTTTCATTAACCTCGACATTTCGTGGCTGGGAGAACTCGGAGTTACTCCCCACTGACTGTGGCTTCCGTGTTTATATTTAATGCGGTCGAACAGGTGGTGATGCATATTTGGGGTACATTGACGAGCTAGCGAGCGAAGTATTTACCTTGGACCTATATTCGGTTCTTAGATTGTATATTATTATACACTCTTTTATTTCCGTATTTATACGGGAGATATGTCTCCCGTCTTGTATAATTTTTATGTATAATATTATTTTCCTTTTGTATGAACCCTTTTTATTTATGACACCTTCGTTATGTATTATTATCTTTTATGTATTTAAATAAATTTTTTTTTTCTTTCCGCAAATTTGAGGGTGTCACAAAACTTTAGATTAAATGATATGAAGTAATAACATTGTGTTGATTGTTCATATATGATAATCACATTTATCGTTTGAGTTTATAGAACTCGTTTTGTGCTTTGTTATATCCAAATGGATTGTAGAAATAATTTTGAACCCCATTAAAGTGGATTGGATTAACACAGCATTGGCCCCTAGTTTCTTATATGAGGTGACGTCTCAAAGTAACTAGAGTGTGATGCGATTGATGGCAAGTTCAAGTGTCATAGGGTCATAAGGGATGACCAGTCGATCAGATAGACAGGTTGTAAGGGACAATCTGACGGGCAGTGACCGCTTATAGAGTTCTAGCAACTCTTTTAGCCTGGTCGTGGCAAGAGCTACTATAGTATTCTTTTGTGTCAATTCTTTGACTAAAGACTGTTCGCCTAAGGTGGCACAGTTTTAGAGTGACTTTGATTTATGCTCTACGACCTTCGTAACTGGGGTCAAATGAGCATCTTTTGAGTCATGATGAACTGTGGCTATGCAAAGGAATAGTGCGATAGGAATTGTCCACCCCTTGTCAGGGTTGTTTTAAAATCTCAAGGCCACTCGAGGAGTAGTAAGCTAAAAATGCGTGGCCACGCTCGGAAGGTATCTATGATAGATAATTCCGGTCAGACAGTTACTCTCCAGATCGAGGAAACCACTCTTGATATGATCAAATGCAAGTACGACCTGTGGGAAATATCGGTATACTTCCCTTTAAATAATTCGGATTATAATGAAATTATAACTATATGAATTTCTAGTCATAAATGAAATCGCATAATATAAAACAAGAGATTAAGAAATAACCTTCTGTCCTAGTAAAAGGCCTAAGAACAAATACCAAAGTAGGTATTCTCCTAATCGTTGCACCCAAGATGGTTCAAGAAATGCCTTCGTCGTGCTAGAACGAATACCCAAAAATTACTTCTAATTTTGTGTGTATATTGATGATGAATATGAAGATGAATGAGAGAGTTCAAAATCAGAAATTTTCTCCTTTTTTTCACCCTTGCGTACCGTGAGATTAGGGTTCAATTAGGTTTATAGAAAAACTAATTTTTCTCCTTATATTACTCCTAATCTAACCGTGAGATTAAGAGGAAAGAATAAAATTCAATTGTTTCCTTATTCCTCTCAACCTATATTAGGTAGTTCTCATATCATTTAATATGTACATAATGTAATATGTATTCTAATTATTACTAGTAATGGACCGTCACATAAACCGAGTAATGTCGGACCAATACACTATAATAATATCGTGTAATACATATCCGCCAACTTAAATATAACAGTTTACATTTAGTTTAGACCAACATTATATACATTGATTAAATATAACATTTTATATTCAATTACCAGCTAACATTATTTAATCGTTATTAAATAATCGTATCATCATCACATTGACTAACCTTTTAGTCAAATACATCGACTAACCTTTTAGTCATTTAATAAGGCATCAATATGATTATTTTCTCAAATAATCACATCTCTCAAACACATCCTTTAGGTGTGACTTTTAGGGATCAGTTGATCACCGCCATCTGTATGACAATAACGTCAAACTTATCTAGCAAGCCAACCGTTATCGATAAACGTTAATCAACTTATTATAATACAAAGTATACCCTTCGAACCTTAGCTGTTATCACACTAACTGTGGAGGACACTAGCTCCAACAATCTCCCACTTGTCCTTACAAGTGTATGTGCGATAACCGATTCTCATATCCTTAAACTTCTCCCACTCAATGTAAAACAATTTGCAAAGTCCGCATTCACAAAGGTCGTATTTTACAAGTGATCAGTATCAAGAGTGGTTTTCCCGACTAGAGAGTAACTCAACTGATAAACGAATCATTATTCGAGCATGGCCATGCATTTCAGTTACTACTCCTCGAGTGGCCCTGAGAAATAACAAAACCTGATAAAGGGTTGGATATTTTCCTGAACTCGAATCCTGCAGATGTAAGCACAGTATGAAATGACCCAGTAAAAATCTGCTTGGCCTCCTGTTACGGTCGACCGTGAGAAAGAAACCAAAGTCACCCAAAAACTGCCTTAATCTCAAGAGACAGTCGATAGTCAAAAGAATCGACTCTAGGAACACTATGGACGTCATATCCACGACTTGGCACCGAATGTTGTTAAACATTTGGGACTCCATAACGTCGTCACTAATTACAATGTCCTACGAGGTATCCTTATAACTCGTATTTGTGATCGATCAGTCAACAGTTTGACTTATGGCTCGTTGAACCCACCATCAATCGACTTATCAATATAATAGCCAGAGTTATCAGCTCATGTAGGCGATTACGGACCAAAACACATATAATGTTATTAAGTTCACTTTGTGGTGTTCAATGTTGTCCATACAATCCACATGAAAAACAAAATATGAAAACAATACGATGAAGTTATTATTAGTATATGAAAAAGATGTATCTAATTCATACAAACAGCTAATACAACTCAGGAACACGTTTAATTCCCATGGCAGTAACGTGCCCTACATGCTTATCATGTCTTAACGGTTTAGTGAGAGGATCTGCTATGTTATCATCCGTAGCAATCTTGTCTATCACTATCTCCTTTTGCTCCACGTAATCTCTGATCATGTGAGCCTTCTGAAGTACATGTCTAGATTTGGTTCTAGACTTAGGCTCCTTAGCCTGGAAGATGGCACCTCTATTATCACAATAGATGGTGATCGAGTCATTCGAACTAGGAACTATGGCAAGTCCTTCTAAGAATTGACGCATCCATATAGCTTCCTTTGCAGCCTCTGAAGCGGCATAGTACCCGGACTCAGTCGTAGAATCTGCTATAACACTCTGCTTGGAGCTTTTCCAGCTGACCGCAGTGCCATTAAGAGTAAATACGAATACAGACTGAGATTTCGAGTCATCCCGATCCTTTTGGAAGCTAGCATCTGCGTAACCGGTTGCGCAAAGCTCAGTCTCTCCACCATAAGTCAATACCCAATCCTTAGTCCTCCGTAGGTACTTAAGGATGTTTTTAACAGCCATCCAGTGTGTTTCACCTGGATTGCCTTGGTACCGACTGGTCATACTCAAAGCATATGCCACGTCTGGACGTGTGCATATCATGGCATACATGATCGATCCTATAGCTGATGCATAAGGAATTTGACTCATGCGCTCGACCTCTTCAGATGTCTTGGGTGCCTGAGCTTTACTCAAATGCATCCCAGACGTCATTGGAAGATACCCCTTCTTGGAGTTGGTCATGCTGAACCTTTCTTGAATCTTATCTATATAAGACTTCTGACTGAGTGATAACATCCGTCGTGATCTATCTCTGTAGATACGGATTCCCAATATGCGCTGTGCCTCGCCAAGATCTTTCATCTGGAAATGGTTCATTAACCATACCTTAACCGAAGATAAGAGAGGAATATCATTCCCTATCAACAGTATGTCATCGACATACAATATCAAGAAAACGATTTTACTCCCACTCGACTTGACATATAAGCATGGTTCCTCAACCGATCGAGTGAAACCATTTGCTTTTATGACTTGGTCGAAACGATGATTCCAACTCCGAGAAGCTTGCTTAAGTCCATAAACGGAACGCTTAAGCTTGCACACTCTCTTAGGATTTTTGGGATCTATGAAACCTTCGGGTTGTACCATGTACAACTCCTCCTCCAAATAACCGTTTAAGAAGGCGGTTTTCACGTCCATCTGCCAAGTTTCATAGTCATGAAAAGCGACAATCGCTAAGATTATCCGAATGGAACGCAGCATGACTACGGGTGCAAAGATTTCATCATAATGCAATCCTTGCACTTGAGTGAAACCTTTTGCCACTAGTCGTGCCTTATAGGTGTCTGGTTGTCCCCCTACGGAATGCTTTATCTTGTAAAGACATTTGCACTGAAGAGGCCGAACCTCATCAGGCAAATCAACCAGATCCCATACGTCATTCTCATACATAGAGTCCATCTCGGATTGCATGGCCTCAAGCCATAGCTTTGAGTCGGAACAGGTCATGGCTCATTTATAGGTAGCGGGTTCGTTACTCTCTAGGAGCAAAACATCGTCTCTATCGTTCTCCTCGACCATACCAATGTATCTGTCTGGAGGTATGGAGACTCTACCCGACCTTCTAGGTTCCTCAGGAATATTAACCGCAGAAGAAGATGAAGGAACATCTTCCTCCATCGGTTGCTCGGTTGTTGGTTCTTGAATCTCCGACAGATCGAAGGTTCTATCACTCGTCTTGTTCTCGAGAAATTCTTTCTCTAGAAACTTCGCACTAGCCGCAACAAAAACACGTTGTTCGGTAGGCGAATAAAAGTAATGACCAAACATTCCTTTTGGATAACCAATAAAGTATGTCTTGACCGATCGCGGGCCGAGCTTATCCTCGTGTCTCCACTTGACATAAGCCTCGCAGCCCCAACCCCGAATAAAGGACAAGTTAGGGACTGTTCCCTTCCACATTTCAAATGGAGTCTTGTCAACAGCTTTAGACGGACTTCGGTTAAGTATAAGAGCAGCTGACAAAAAAGCATAGCCCCACAATGAATCAGGCACTACCGTGTGACTCATCATGGATCGAACCATATCAAGTAATGTTCGATTTCTCCGTTCGGACACACCATGTAATTGAGGTGTTCCAGGTGGAGTTAACTGTAGTACTACACCACAGTTTTTAAGGTGTTGATCAAACTCATTCGAAAGATATTCGCCACCACGATCTGAACGTAGTGCTTTAATCTTTCTACCCAGCTGGTTTTCAACCTTATTCTGGTATTCCTTGAACATATCAAAGGACTCACTTTTGTGCTTCATTAAGTAGACATATCCATATCTACTCAAATCGTCCGTGAAAGTGATAAAATATCTATAGCCATCTCTAGCATTGATTGACATAGGTCCACACACATCAGTATGTATGAGTCCTAATAGGTTAGCAGCGCGCATTCCAACACCTTTGAAGGAAATTCGAGTCATTTTGCCTATGAGACATAATTCACACGTGCCAAATGATTCAAAGTCAAATGGGGATATAGTCCCATTGTCAATGAGCGTCTTCACGCGTTTTTCATTTATGTGTCCCATACGGCAATGCCATAGATAGGTTTGATCTTTGTCACCAACCTTTACCTTTTTATTACTCACATGCAATATATCTGTGGTTTGATCTAAAACATAAATACCATTCATGGAAACTGCTTTACCATAAATCATTTCGTTAAAAGAGAAAATACAGCTATTATCCTTTATTACAAATGAAAAACCGTCTTTATCGAGTACGGAAATAAAAATAATGTTTTTAGATAAACTTGGTACATAGTAACAGTTATTTAAAAATAACTCAAATCCACTCGGGAGTTGGATTACATATGTTCCCACTGAAACGGCATCTACTCTTGCTCCATTCCCCACTCGCAGGTCCACATCACCCTTTTCGAGAGTTTTGATGTTTCTTAGGCCCTGCAAATGATTACACAGATGAGAACCACAACCAGTATCAAGTACCCAAGTTCCAAAACTTGCATGGTTAATCTCAATCATATGAATAAAAGATGACATATCAACAGGAGTGACGCGGCCTGCTTTTACGTCTTCAGCATACACGGGACAGTTCCGCCTCCAATGCCCAGTCTTGTGGCAATGGTGGCACTCCATGTTTTCTTTGCTCTTTGTCTTGCCTTGTGAGCTACTGCTAGTCTCACCAGGCCAACTCTTGCCCTTTCCTGGCTTCTTGAACTTCGGCTTCCCTACAGCTAGGTCGGCCTGAGCCTTGCCCTTACCCTTACCCTTGTTTGCAATCATGAGAACGTCCTGCTTCAGGCTGCCACTCAATTTCAGATCCTTCTCAGTCTGTATGAGAAGTGAGTGTAGCTGATGAGGATTTCTCTTCAAATCATTCATGTAGTAATTTGCCCTGAATTGGGCAAAACCATCATGGAGTGAATGAAGCATGCGGTCAATGACCACGCTCTCTTTGATTTTGCAATCAAGTGCCTCCAGTGTTTCGAGATTCTCGATCATGTCGAGAATGTGTGGGCTAACCGGTTGGCCCTTCTGGAGTTTCGCCTCAAAGAAGCGAGTGGTAAGCTCATACATAACGATCTGCGGTGCTTTTGAGAACTCGTTAGTGAGCGTGGTGAAAATCTTGTTTGCACCTTGGGCAATGAATCGTCTTTGCAAATTGGATTCCATTGAAAAGATGAGTACGGTCTTTATCGCACCCGCCTCCATTACGAAATCACTATAAGCAAGTGATTCATTGGCTCCTGCATTGGGGCCTGGGTTAGGCGGTAGTGGCTCAGTCAAGTACTTGAGCTTACCGTCAGCTATGGCAGCATTCCGTAATGAAGCCTCCCAGTTTGCAAAGTTGTACCCGTTATTCTTCAGTCGCGTGTACTGATTCATGTTGTCCATGAACATCTTAAGCCAGGATTCGCGTGCGAACGTGGCACTTGGCATAGGGGCATCATCATGTCCAGCCATTTGTTATAACAGTTTTATCGATATAAATGAATGCTACACTTCGAAAAAGGAGATAAAACATAATAAGCATTTTCATCGTTTTAATTAAGTCTAATGCAAAACCGATTAATGCGAAGACTCTTGCATTTATACAATTGACCTCCCTCAAGTATTATATAAATGATCCCAAGACTCAATTTTTGTAAATTGATAAGCCAACTTCTTGGCTAATTCTATTTTTTAGAATTCCTGGTCGATAAATTTCTGTAAATTCTACCTTTAGTCCATCATAATCACGAGATATTACTCGGACTATAATGTTGAGGTAAAATAGGTCAACACATACTACTTACCCAACGTAGAAGGGATCGTATGGAGAGTAACGTCCTATATGCCTACCGACGAAGAAGGGATTCATAGCAGTTTTCCCTATAAAGACTAATCTCAATTTTGGGTTTTAGAGGAAGGTCCATCAGCTTTAATTTTATTCATTTAAGTGAACAGATGATCTAGCATTAAGAGAATGAATAATTTAAGATGATAGCTTTTAGAATTTTGAGTGACATCTGGATGTCCATGATAATTAACATACAATCTATATGAGTCAATTTTCATGCAATTAAGAAGTAGGTGGTTTGGTTTAGGCGGAATATGATGCACTAACTATCATGCAAAAGAAAAACAATAAGAACGAAAAAATGAAAATCAAAGTACAAAGTCCTAGTGTGGCCTATCCTATCAAAAGAGAACAAAAATACACTTTGGAATCCATCCTTATGGACCCTAGAAGCTTGACTTGATGTTCCATCTTGGTCAATGTAGCGGGAGTGAGCTATCCGATCTCCATCTTTGGTCTTCTCAAAAATACAATTTTTTTAAAAAAAATTACAAAATATAAACCTATTTACATTCTAATTTCAAAATTATAATTAAAGATTACAAAGGGGAGATTCGAGATCTCAAAATACATCAAAAACCATGTTACCATCATTACGATAACACAATCTACTAAGGCCACACTAAGCAATACAAATTACAACCTCTTGTAAAAATACCAAAATAATCCATTCATCCATTCATTCATTCATTCAACAAAATAAAGTGCATCAACAAAATAAATTAAACCTTCAAGACATAATTCATTAATTATGATTATTAATTTATCCAAACCACCTTTAAAATGATCAAAATTATGTGACAATTCCTTAATTGCACACAACAATTTTAATCAACCATAATCCAATTTAATTCATATTATCGGGTATAACATAAATTAAATTCAACATTACTTTAGACCTTTTTAAAATAATAGGGTATCTATCATTGTGAACTTTTTCACAACAACAAACAACATACATTATCTTTATAATGCAATAAACAAAATAAAAATTAAAAAAAAAATCACTATTCACGGATGAACAGTAGCCGTGAACAGTAGCAGGTACCAAAAAAAACTTTTTTTTTTATTTATTTTTTTCGGTTTTTAAAAAAAAAAACAAAAACAAACCCTAATTTTTTTTTTATGAACAGTAGCCGTAGCCACGTCGAACAGTAAAAAAAATAAGATACAAATTAATCTTTTTAATTTGATCATGCTAATAAAACTAGATCGGTACAAACATTCAACATCTAATCATTATTAAACATTGATACAAACTAGATGATTCAAATTAACCTTTTAAAATGAATATCCAAATCATGATTAATCGATTATCAAAATACTCAACTAATCATAATTGTTTTGTATATTCATACCGAAACATTTAGCACAATGAATGTTCTTTAACATCCAAAACAAATTCCATTTTCATTTCAATTTAATCCTCATTAAATCAAAACATCAACTAATTCATTATATTATTATCGTAACACATTAAAACAACAACATATATGAATCAAAATGGAACCCTAAAAAAAAACTTACGGCAAAGCAAAAAAAAAATTTCCGGCCGAAATAAAAAAAATTACAGCAACCTCTTTTAGTAACTCATTAGAGGAGTCTAATTAAGGTCTATGGACTTTCATACCCTTCTTCACCATTCTATAATTATAAGAGTAACAACAAAATCGAACATTACATCAACTTTCTTAAACAAAACAAGCATTTACACTGCAACAAAGTAAACTCGGTCAAGTGGAGTTTCCACTCGGTCGAGTTGCAACCTCACTTGGTTGACTACAAACCCTACTTGATCGAGTTTCACCTTCAATCGACTTAGTGCCAAAACTTACTCGGTTGAGTATTTGTACTCGACTGAGTCCCCTTTCACTTGCTCGACTGAAAACAATCAGGGTGTCCGTCCCACTACTCACTCACTCGAGTGACCACCTGATGTTCCGAATTTCAGGTAATTTCACATACAGGCACATCAAATATGATTCAAACTTAATTTCCACTTCGAGGTCAAAAAATGACATATTCACTAACACCTCACCATGCCTCATAATATGCACTGAAACTATTCAGAAAAGACAACTAAACAATGACAAACTGAGCTAAGATTAAGACTCTTGCAAGTACTCTGTTTCTGTTTGAATTGATTGTTAAAGAACAAGGATAGGACCTTAACCAAAGCACAAAGCCAATGGTTGAGGGTTGAACCTTGATCCCAGCACACAGCTAAGGACCCAAGCTCACGTCCAAGCACAAAGCAAAGGAAGTTGTCTCAAGCACACAGCCAAGAGATGCAACAGAAACAAGGTTTCAGTTTTATGTTTTACTTCAAATCTGTCTTTCATTCATTAGGAAATGGCCTTATATAGGCAAGGAGATTACATCCTACTCGTTCAATACATCCTAGGGCCACAATTGGATTGCAAAAGAAACAGAAATAACAGCTACATTGTTCAGAATTAAAGCAATAAAGTAGAAAAGCAGTCTAATGAGACAATCTGCCTTAATGGGGTTGTTTAGGTTGAAACTGGTGGAGGAGTGGACTTCCAGGCTTGAATCTTGAGCTCAACTGAAGTTGGATGAATGCCAAAGGGTCTGCTAAAAGATCCTCGAGCTTGTTTGTTCAAAATAGGAAAGTTTGATAGTGACATTTAAACTACTGCAAAAGGCTGAATTCCTGGACAGTTTGTAGTTGTCCCTAAGCTAACTTTTTGTGTGTTTGTTTCTGGGGGGGGAAGTCCTGGGGAAAGTTGTAGAGGACCTTCCCAAGACATAGGTTTGAGGGTTGGTTAGGCTTGTTTGATTGTGTGGGGCCCCATGGACCTTGTTTAGAAAGGCTGTGATAGGCTGTTTTTGGCTGGGGGCTGTTTTTGTTGTGTTGGGTTTGTTGGGCTGTTGGCTGAGCTTTGTTGTGGCCTAGTCTTGGGGAGTGGATGGCTAGGCTTTGTTCTGGTTGTGGTGGTGTTGTCTTAGCAGGCTTGAAGTGGTTGTGGCTTGGACTGAATAGAACATTGTCATAGCTGGTCATGGTGTTGTCTGAATGTAGGTTGTTGTTTTGATGTTGAGTCTTGTCTTGAGTTTGTGTCTTGTCTTGAGCTCGTGTCATGGCTCGTGTCTTGGCTTGGTCACATACTCCCGTTGCAACCTCCTTTCTTGAAAAGGATTTGCCCTCAAATCTTCTTCACCCTCATCATCTGATTCACCATGGTAAGGACTCAGGTCTCCAACATTGAAAGTACCATGTACACCATAGCTTCCTGGTAGATCCACCTTGTAAGCATTGGTGCCTATCTTCTCCAATATCTCAAATGGTCCATCAGCTCTTGGCATGAGCTTGTTTCTCCTCTTGTCTGGAAATCTCTCTTTTCTTAAATGCAACCATACAAGATCCCCTGCCTTGAATTCCCTTGCTTTCTTAGGCCCCTTGGACCTAGCTTTGTACAACTCATTGGACCTTTCAATCTGCTTCTTGACTTGCTCATGAATCTGTATCATTTGCTCAACTCTTTTCTTTGCATCATAGCTTGCCTTGTTTCCTTTGACTGGTGCTAGGTCTGTAGGCATGAGAGGATTAGTGCCATAAACTGTTTCAAAAGGACTTTTACCTGTGCTGCTGGAGGGAGCTCTGTTGAAGGCAAATTCAGCTTGTGCTAGCTTGAGGTCCCAATCTTTTAATGACTTAGAAACAATGCTCCTTAAGATCTTCCCTAGTGTTCTGTTAGTGACTTCTGTCTGCCCATCAGTTTGGGGATGGTGAGAAGTACTAAACAATAACCTGGTCTTCAACAGCTTCCACAAGGTTCTCCAGAAATGGCTCATGAACTTTGTGTCTCTATCTGAGACAATGCTTCTAGGGACCCCATGTAACTTGACAACCTCCCTAAAGTATAGTTCAGCCACCCCCAATGCATCCTCAGTCTTCTTACAAGCAATGAAATGTGCCATCTTGCTGAATCTATCTACAACCACCATGATTGAATCCTTTTCCCCTTTGAGTTCTAGGTAAGGCTACAATAAAGTCCATACTGAGGTCTTCCCATGGCTTGTTGGGTACTGGAAGTGGTGTGTAAGGGCCTGCTTGAAAGTGTGCCTTGGCTAGTTGACAAGATCTGCATCTCTTGAGGGCATCTTGCACATCACTGAGCATCTTAGGCCAATAGAACTGATCTTGTAAGATGTCATAGGTCTTCTGTACCCCAAAGTGACCAGCAAGGCCATTGGAGTGAACCTCTTTGACCAGTAGTCCCCTATAAGGTCCCTTAGGCACACACAGTTTGTTTCCATAGAATAAGTATCCTTCTTGAGCTGTGTACTTGCTCCCTTTCTTGACTTGCCCTTCTTGGTGTACCTCCCATTCATGCTTGAAGTCTGGGTCCTCTTGATAGAGCTCTTTCATAAATTCAAACCCCAACACCCTTTGCTCCATGAAGGTCAACATACAGACCTTCTAGACAATGCATCAGCTACAACATTGTTCTTACCTTCTATGTACTTGCTGGAGAATGAGAAGGATTGCAAGAACTCTACCCATTTGGCATGCCTGGGGTTGAGTTTGTGTTGTCCATTGATGTATTTGAGAGCCTCATGATCAGAATGAAGCACAAAAGGCTTAGGCTTCAAGTAGTGTCCCCAATGATTCAATGCCCTCACAATGGCATAGAATTCCTTGTCATATGTGGAATAGTTAAGCTTGGCCCCATTTAGCTTCTCACTAAAGTATGCCACAGGTTTCTTTTCTTGAGTAAGCACAGCTCCTATGCCAAGACCACTGGCATCACACTCTACCTCAAAGAGTTTGTTAAAGTCTGGTAGAACCAATATTGGAGACTTGCACAATAGCTCTTTGATCAGATTGAAGGACCTTTCAGCCTTCTCATTCCACTTGAACTCTCCCTTCTTCATGCACTCAGTAATAGGGGCCATGATTGAACTAAACCCTTGTATGAACCTCCTATAGAAAGATGCCAACCCATGGAAACTTCTTACATCAGTAACAGTTTGGGGAATGGGCCATTCCTTGATTGCTTGCACTTTCTCAGGATCAAATGCTACCCCTTTCTTAGAGATGATGAACCCAAGGAAGTAAACCTCAGGCTGCATGAAGGTGCACTTCTCTAGCTTGCCATACAACTTGTTTTCTCTTAGGACCTCAAACAACAACTTCAGATGTTGCAAATGTTCTCCCTTAGTTGAACTGTAAATAAGAATATCATCAAAGTAAACCACTACACACTTGCCTAAGTAAGGCCTTAGGACCTCTGTCATCAACCTCATGAAGGTGCTAGGGGCATTAGACAACCCAAAAGGCATCACCAGCCATTCATAGAGCCCATGTTTAGTCTTGAAAGCTGTCTTCCATTCATCCCCTGCTCTTATCCTCACTTGGTGGTAGCCCTGCCTTAGATCAATCTTAGTGAACACTTGAGCCCCACTTAGCTCATCCAGAATATCATTAAGTCTAGGTATGGGAAACCTATACTTGATGGTAATGTTGTTGATGGCCCTACTATCAATACACATACGCCAAGTCCCATCCTTCTTTGGCACAAGCAAGGCTGGTACAGCACAAGGACTGAGGGACTCTCTGACATAGCCCTTGGTGAGTAGTTCACCTACTTGAAGTTGGAGCTCTTGTGTAGCCTTAGGGTCACTCCTGTAGGCTGGCTTGTTGGGTAAGATAGCTCCAGGCACTAGGTCAATGTGGTGCTCTATCCCTCTAAGTGGTGGCAGTCCACTAGGAAGCTCAGTAGGGAAGACATCACCATAACTTTCTAGGATAGATTTGACCTCTTCAGGGATATCAATGATACTCATCCCAGTCTCCTTGACTAGCAATATGTATACAGGTTGTAGCTCACTTAGCTCTTGTGCTATTTCTGATTCACTTATCAACATGACTTCTTTGGAAGCCTCACTCATGGGGTTTGGGTTGATCTTTAAAGCAGGTGGTAAAGGGGCTAGGGTGATCTTCTTCTTCCCATACTTGAAGGTGTAAGTGTTGTCTCTCCCATGGTGTATGGCATCCCTATCAAACTCCCATGGTCTCCCAAGCAGAAGGTGACATGCATCCATAGGTAGAACATCACAAAGACTCTAATCCACATACCCTTTACCAATTGAGAAAGGTATAACACATTGTTTATCCACCTTGATCTCAGCCCCTTTGTTTAGCCATCTGAGTTTGTAAGGTAGGGGGTGGTATTTGGTGGGTAGAGCTAGCTTGTCTATCAGTGTTTTGGAGGCCACATTAGTGCAGCTTCCCCCATCAATAATGAGGTTACATACTCTACCCTTGATGGTACATCTGGTCCTAAAGATCTGGTGGCTTTGGTCCTCTTCCAAAGGTTGTGGTTGAGTATGCATTACCCTCCATGTTACCAAACTTAACCCTGCATCAGGCTCTATCAACTCCTCACTAGCCTCTACCTCAGGCTCTTCCATCTCTTCATCACAGACCAACACTTCATCATCTCCCCAATGGATTACTTCTAGGGTACTCAGAGCCCTTTTATATGGACATTCTCTAGCAAAATGTCCATACCCTTGACATTGAAAACACTTTTTGAGAGGGGTAGTCTTCCTTTGGCCTGCCTCAACAGCCTTGCCTTTATCAAGGTTGAAAGGAGTCTTAACAGGAACCACAGGTTCTCCTATCTTAACTCCTACAAAAGGTTTGAAGGTGGGGGTTCTAGCAGGTGTTTTAGAAGCACTGGCCTTTCCCTTTCCCAATTTTTCTACCCTCAAAGATAAGATGACAGCTTCCTCAAAGGAGTATATATTTTGTAGCCAAACTTTGCTAGCTATCCTTTCATCCAACCCTTCTAAGAACCTTGCTATCTTTTGTTCAGATTTCTCAACAACCTCACATTGCAATGTAAGTTGTTCAAAGTCCCTTAGATAGGACTCTACAGGTCTTTGGTCTTGCTTTAGGTGAGTAAGCTTAATGAACATGTCCTGAGTGTAGTCCCTAGAGACAAACTTAGCTCTCATTTTCTTTTTCAGTTTGAGCCATGACTTTACAGGTTCTTTCCCTTCCCTAACCCTCAAGGCTTTCATGTTTTCATACCACAGTGAGGCATAGCCTTTTAGTTTCATGATAGCAACCTTAAAAGCCTTTCTATCAGTGTATCCTTTAAACTCAAAGACTCTTTCTACAGACCTTAGCCAATATAAGAAATCATCAGGGTTCAAGCTACCTAGAAAGTCAGGAATCTCTACCTTGATATCTTTGTCTTGGTGTCTGAGAAGACTGTGATCTGAGCCATCTGAATCTGACATTTCAAACTGATCTACAGGTTGTCTCCTCATTACTCCACCTTGTGGGAAAGGTGCTCCTCTTCCTCGACCTCTGCCTCCCCTTGTATCATTGTTCTGTTGGCCCTCAAGGAGTTCATTGACAGATCTAGAGACCTCCATTACAGTTCTGACAAGATCTTGAACTGTGTTTTCAACACCTGTGATTCTCTCTTCACTCATGGTTGTATTTTGTGTTTTTAATGTAGTTAGGTAGATGAACTCACAAACCAAAGCTCTGATAACCAATTTGCACTGAAACTATTCAGAAAGACAACTAAACAATGACAATTGATTGAAGTTCAGACACTTTGCAAATACTCTGTTTCTGTTTGGACTAATTGACAAAGAACTAAGATAGGACCTTAATCAAAGCACAAAGCCAATGATTGAGGGTTGAACTGTGATCCCAGCACACAGCTAAGGACCCAAGCTCACTTCCAAGCACAAAGCAAAGGAATTTGTCTCAAGCACACAGCCAAGAGATGCAACAGAAACAAGGTTTCAGTTTTATGTTTTACTTCAAATCTGTCTTTCATTCATTAGGAAAAGGCCTTATATAGGCATGGAGGTTACATCCTATTCGTTCATTACATCCTAGGGCCACAATGGGTTTGCAAAAGAAACAGAAATACAGCTACATTGTTCAGCATAAAGCAATAAAGTAGAAAAGTAATTCTAATGGGACAATCTGCCTTAATGGGTTTGTTGGGGTTGAAACTGGTGGAGGGGTGGACTTCTGAGCTTGATTCTTGAGCTCAACTGAAGTGGGATGGATGCCAAAGGTCCTTCTCAAAGGCCCTCGAGTTTGTTTGATCATAAAAGGAAAGTTTGATAGTGACATGTTAACTACTGCAAAAAGGCTGAAATCTGGACAGTCTGAAGTTGTCCCTAAGCTAACTCTTTGTGTGTTTGTTTCTGGGGAGGGAAGTCCTGGGGAAAGGTGTAGAGGACCTTCCCAAGACATAGGTTTGAGGGTTGGTTAGGCTTGTTTGATTGTGTGGGGCCCCATGGACCTTGTTTAGAAAGGCTGTGATAGGCTGTTTTTGGCTGGGGGCTGTTTCTGTTGTGTTGGGTTTGTTGGGTTGTTGGCTGAGCTTTGTTGTGGCCTAGTCTTGGGAAGTGGATGGCTAGGCTTTGTTCTGGTTGTGGTGGTGTTGTCTTAGCATGCTTGAAGTGGTTGTGGCTTGGACTGAATAGAACATTGTCATAGCTGGTCATAGTGTTGTCTGAATGTAGGTTGTTGTTTTGGTGTTGAGTCTTGTCTTGAGTTTGTGTCTTGTCTTGAGCTCGTGTCATGGCTCGTGTCATGGCTTGGTCACATACTCCCGTTGCAACTCTAATCACAAATTAAAGCACTAATCACTAATTAAGACAATAATTAAAACAAAGACTTAAATTAATTACAAACTATGATATTCACAATGGGAAAACATGTGGGAAAACATAATTGGGGGAGTTTGGGTAAAAAGATGAGTTAACATGAAATATGAAATTCTAGTTTAGGCACTAGCACAAACACCTTCAATGCAATTAATCAAATATGTGAGAAATACTTAGTGTAACTATCCCAAGTAACACAACAATTAGCAAAGATGACTCCTTTCTACCTCTCTTCTCATTTATCTAATACTATCTCCTAAGAAATAGTCAACATGAATTAAACCACCCAAAATTGACTCTTTACAACTTAATCAACACTTATTAAAACATAAGCATAAACAAAGGAGTAAGCTTTAAGCATTCAACCAAAGAATTAAGCTAGAATTATGCAATTCAACATTAAACCATGTAAAAATCACACAACATACAATTTATTTCTCAAAAGACTCAAACTTTTAAACCAAAGATGAAACCTTTCAAGTCTACTTCACACATTCAAGCATAGGGTGACAATTCCTACCAAGAACAAACATTTATCAAGTAAACAAAATGTCAAGCTAGTCAAACCATCCATTCATTCACTCAACATAAAAGATTAACATAAACAAATTGCATTAAATAAAGAAGAAGAGGATTATAGAGTCATACAATGCTAAAGGTGTGAACTTGTTCAAATTACACCAAGTAATGAAAGGATTAGCTACCCATAGTCTTCATATTACAACCCATTTCTAAATAAAATCAATTACAAGATCCAAAGTTGAAGAACAAAGTAGAGAATTTCTAAGGAAAAATATGATGTTGAATGTTGTATGCTTGGCTCCCTTCTCTCTCTTCATATTTCTGCTTAAATACCCTTGGTCCGCAAACATAGGGGCCTTCAAAGGTGGGCTTTCAAAAGACAAGACGGAGAAATGAAGAAATGACGTGCTGAGAAAGGACGTAGGCTGCGTCCTACGACGCAGGCTGCGTCGTGATGACGCAGGTTGCGTCGTTATGGCGCAGGCTGCGTCGTATGCTGCCCGATTTCCTTTGCTTTTCCTTCTGGACTTTCGTTGACCCATGGACTTTTGGCCCCGCCTTGACTTCCATTGACCCATTGGGTTTGGTCTTCTTGCCTTGATGATTCATTGCTACCCCACTCCAATTTCCGGGTTTTTGGGTCTCGGGTTTCGGGTTTGACTTTCGTTGACTTCCGGGTTTGACTCTCAAAATTGACTCAAATTACTAAATAATAACATTATTATTAAAACTAAAGTTAACATAAAATAACGCTAATGACCCGTAAAAAGTAAAACAAAAGACTCTAATAAATACTACTAGACACAACACAATTTGGTGTTGTCAGTGTTTTACAAAACTGTTGTGATCCATTGGGAATGGTGAGCAGATGATCAGCAGGTAACTCGTTAAACTTGCGCTGGGGAGTTGATGGGATTGACACGGTCGTGTCGTAGCTTCCGCGGAGATATCTAGAGTCTTAGACATTTACATTTATCATTCCTTACCTTTATGGTTGTCTTGCGTTTGGATTATTACTTACGACGGTGTGTCGTCTGGATTTTGGAATAATGTAACTTTGATTTATAGAATAATGTAACTTTGATTTAGACCGTTGATTTAATCAGTAATGTTGTTGATGGCCAATTTGATATGTACAACCTCGGACAACGAGATGGTAGCATCCCGAAGTACCAAGGAAGTATTTTAAGGCTCTTTGGTAGTTAGGGGTGTTACAGGTACATCCTACCCTCGTAAAACCGCGGCATAGCACCTTACCATGCTTGGAAGGTATTGCGTAAGGGTTCCGGGTATGGCCGGGTGTTACAATAACAAACAATAACGAACAAAGGATAATATAACCTACGAAAGACCTATTACGTGAGTTTTGGGGTTGAATTTGGATTGAAGACCTTTTCAATCTAAAGTCGGCAATCTAAAAGTATCGTCTTGAAATTGTGAGCACAAACAATAAGTTTGAAACTTGCAAAATTCTTATTATTTCTGGTTGATGTAAAACCAAACATACACTTCCATATTTATACTAATTTATACTCCTTGGAATCCTAGGAATAATTATAAGACAAAAACTAATACTTTCCCAATTTCAATAAGGAAATAACTATTAAATTCCCAAAAGGAATTGGGCATATATAACTATTATCCCTAATTAGGAAACTTTATTATCAAAAAATAATAACTACTAATATAACAATAATTGGATATTCGAATTATCTCAACTAATCTCGACTTCGGTTTCAAAACTTTCTGGGGTTGCGTGCTTGGTCAGTCGGTGTCCTTGACGCGAACCATGCTCACGGCTTGGACTCGTTTTTTACTGACTTGGGCCTTAGTCATTTTCATTAGCTTATTTGGATTTAGAACATTTTTTCCCGTAACGACATTTAGATCTCCATTTGGATCAGTTTGATTTGCCTTTGGGATTTTATTTCATGATTGTGTGGCTTTAAGACAATTTATATCTTATGTTGGGTTGTAAAATATTTCATATTATGTTTTTTCCAAAAGTTGGGAGGTTACTCCTTGTTTTGTAGGGTAGGGATGGTCCTTAATTGTTAAGGACCGTCTGTTGCGCCAATTTTTGTATTTTGGAATTGCATGGCCTTGAAATTGTTGGTTGAGATTAGTTCCTGCCCTGTTTTACTCGACCGAGTACCCTTAGTTCTCGACCGAGTGAACTTTACTTCACCGAGTAGGCAGCTAGACCTGATCGAGTGAGGTAACTTGATCGATCATTATGCTTACTCAACCGATTGACAGTGATAGCAGAGTGATAGCATGGATTAATGTGATTTTAGCATGTTTTAGGTACGTGAAGTATATTTGATTCGTATGTAGAAGAGTAAGGGGTGATTAGCGTTTTGACTTGCGTGTTGGATTGTGAGTTCGTAACAAAATTGATTTTGATATTTCGTTCTCTAATTTCCGCTATTCCTTGATATGCCTTAAACCTGACCATTTGTGAATATTTAAATTCAAATAAACCTTATGTTATGTTTTATGTCTTCATCTAGCTTGAATCTTGAATTTCGGTGGAATATGGGTGATGTTGTTGACCTCTTCGGTGGGGGTTGGTTAATTTAATTTCTTTTGGAAATCAAGTTTCTTTTAAATTAAGTGATCTTTGAAACTTCATATTTTATTGTGCGATCAAACAACGTTTTTTTTCTTTTTCCGTAACTTGACATCTTGCGGATTTAGTGATTGTAGTATGTCATCTGAATGCCGTGCTTTAGTAAATTTTGAAGTCTTGAGGCGTCGATAAATGCATATGTAATCGTAAGTAGTGAAAATTTTGTAGTCTTCTCGATTTTGAGTTTTGCAAATGTTATCCGGTTGCGAACTTCGACTACAAAGTTCTTTTTTAAGGAGGGGGGAATTTAGAAAATGCATGTTTAGTCACATGTTTAATTACTTTTCGACGGTGAGATGTGTATTCATTTGTTTTTTAGAACCTTGCAAGTAATTAATTAATCTAGTTGTATTTGTTGGTTATGTAATATGAAGTCAATGTTGGCCATTCGGACGTGTATAGCATTTTGTTATGAGGTGTTGGTACTCGATCAAACTGTAAAACTTGCTAGATTATGATGGCGATGTGGTGTTTGGTTTCAAGAAATAATGATAATGTGCATTTTTACGATGTTTGTGCGTGTTTGTGATGTATATGAATATGTTATATGTATATCCATGTGGTTGTGGTCATGTATCTTGGTCGGATCGTCTTTGTTTTAGGTTCGGGGCGAACTTTGGGGACGAAGTTCTTTTTAAGGGGGGAATATTGTAATACCCGCGTCTCTTATTAGTCTTGGATCGGTTGAGTTAGTGTCCGAGTCGGGAGTAATTGATTATGTGTATGTTGGGAGTCGAGTGTGGCTGTTACTCGGCCAAGTTTGGGGTTACTTTGTCGAGTTGAGTAGTCACTCGATCGAGTAGGTTGTCCCTCGCTTAATTAGGGGTTTAAGTCGACCGATTTGGCATGTTACTCGGTCGAGTAGGTGGGTAAATCGACCGAGTAAATTGGTTGAGTAAGTGTTTGACTCGACCGAGTAGTGGATACCTGATGATATTTTGGTTCAGCTTTTGAGTCACTCGGCCGATTTCCTTTGAACTTGGTCGAGTTGCTCCACTCGATCAAGTAAGTCGCGTGTTCAGCTATTTCGCAAACCTGGTTATATATTCTTCATCAAGAAGTTATGTTTTGATAACTCTTATTCTATCATTTTCCCTTATCTCTGTTCATTTAATCTCTCTCTAAAACTCTCTCAAATCTTAATCAATCATCTTAATTATCTAAATTCGTAATTTCGTCTTGATTATTGATTATTGAGCTTCAACATTGGATTAATATTCTATTTCCACCATTATTTATTGGTGAGAATCTCATTCATTCCTTTTTCCCAATGATTTCTCAGATTTCGGGATTTTATTATTTTATTAGATCTTTCTTATTGTAAATGTTTAATGTCGGATTTAAGTTAGATTAGTAGTATCAGATTACATATTGATATAATTAGTAGTGATTGTTATTATTATCATTGTTGTAGGTAAGGTTTTTGATGAAATGACTCTATCTACATCCTTCTTGTGATTGTGATTGTGATTGTGATTTGGCGCGATTTCCGGACTCCATTGATGATGATTCTTGTGTTTGGATGGCTAATTGATGATGATTCATGTGGTTTATTTGCTATGAGATGATGATTTGTTTTGAATGCTAAAAGAGAGGTGAATCTTACTTTCTTGATGTATATGTGATTGATCGATTGATCGATTGATGTGTATTGTGATATGGTTGTGACATATTGATTGGATTTTGGAGTTGTGTTCTTGCTGATTGCGGTTATGATGTTTGAGGTGTTTTTTTATGGAGCAGTAATGGCATACTGGCTACATAGACTCTGTAGGTCGCTGTTCATGGTCCCCCCATGGAACAGACAGTGCACGTGGTGATCACCTGGGTCTGGGGGTGACCTGCTGCGGTAGCTGCCATTGTGTCTACGGCCTGTCTTGTATAAGGCAGTATGCTAATTGGTGGCACCGCAATTCGTGGTTTTGGTGCGCTACTTGATGGCACCAGGTGGGCTACCTGATGGCTCCGGATATGTGTCGATTGCACTTGGTATTGATTATGTATATGTTAACTGACCGTGTGTTGGAATTGTTTTGTAAGTCTACCGTGATCCATACGATATTTTTGGCGTATGGTGAGTAGTTATCTTAGCATGTATTATTTATAGATTACGCTTTAATAATGTGTGAGATGAGAGAGAAAGCTCCATCTTTATGGATAGAGCTGGCAAGTCTGACCCGACCCGAGTGACCCGACCCGAAACCCGAGCAAAACCGACCCGACCCGACCCGAGAATACTGCAACCCGAAACCGACCTGACCCGACCCGATGACGACCCGTAACCCGTTGACGACCCGAAAATCAGTGACCCGAACCCGACCCGAACCCGACCCGACATTGACCCGACCCGATATTGACCCGATTAAATTGACGCTCTGACAATTATTAACCTTAATAATGATCAAAATGAAAGTGATTTATTGTTTAAATTGATATGTTTGACTTAATAATGAATTAATTAAACCAAATAATAATTTAAAACTAGATTCAATGGAAAAATATTGAAATATTGCGAAAAAATAACCAGACCCGATTACGACCCGACCCAAACCCGACCCGACCCGATGTATCATTTGACCCGAAAATGACCCAACCCGATAACGACCCGAACCCCACCCGACCCGACCTTAAAGGGTTGCCTGACCCGATACGACCCGAACCCGATACGACCCGAACCCGACATGACCCGACCCAAACCCGACCCGACTGACCCGACTGACCCGATTGCCACCCCTATTTGTGGATCTAGGGTTTTGTGCAAAGGCCAAAATCATCTTTGAATCTCTATCTCTTACAGTAAAATTCAATAGTAAGATAATAGACATTGATATTAACAATAAAATAATATTTACTAATATAATTGGAAGGTAGTTAATAGTAATAGGATGTCATCTAAAACTCAAAAAAATAAACACCAGAGTACGAAGGTAGCTCATAGAACTCAGGAAATAGTGAAAGCTCAGCAGGATGTCCTAAATGCATTTCGGAGAGATGCTGAGGAGAAGGAGAAGACACAGGAAGACGCTGAGGAAGGTGGATGGCAACAGGTGGTCAATCGTTCAAAGAGGAAAGATAATGTTAGTAGTGTTAGTAGTAAACTCCCTACGATAGTATAAACTGAGGTGGTGGAAAGTGTGAGCAAGCCTACTCTCAAAACTTGATGTAGCTGATGTGCAAGAGAAGATTGAATTCTGGTCTACATCGGTGTATGGGTATGTTATGGGTGCTAATCCACCAAAGGGGATACTGGAAGGATTCTTAAGGCGTATTTGGAAGGAATTCTCCATTACTAAGGTGTCTTTCTTACCTAATGGCCTTTTTGTTGTTCGATTTGCAAGCATGGAGCATAAAAATCTTGTCTTGGCTCGTGGAATGACTCTATTTGATGGTAAGCCAGTTATTTTGCGCCCTTGAGATCTTAATGTTAAGATTACAAAGGTTTATGTGAAAAGGGTTCCTATATGGATTAAATTAGTTGGGTTAGATCTGAAGTTTTGGGGTAATAAGTGTCTTGAGAAGTTGGCTGCTCTAATTGGTACTTTTCTGAGTATTGATGATATAACCATTAGTAGGACGTTTCTGGGTTATGCACGAATTATGGTGGAGGTGGATATTGATCAAGATTTTCTTGATAAGATTCAATTTCAAGAAGAGCAGGGTAATGAGATATGTGTCCGAATTGAGTATGATTGGATTCCAATTACTTGTAAGAATTGTAGAGGAGTGGGGCATCGTGAGAATGTGTGTAGGCGTGGAATTGGGGGGAATAAACGACCAATCCAGCATGTTGTGCATAAACAGGTCTGGCAAAGGAAAGAGACCCAGGTATCACAAGTTGATCCTATTGAGTTTCCAGCATTGCCTTTGGCTGGGGGAACTCAGGCAGGTGCAAGCAATGTGAGTACTATTACCCCTTTGACCACCCCTCTCCACAGTGGCCATAGTATTTCTTTTACACCAGCTAGAGTGATATCTAAGCTTACTAGACATGAGTCAAGATTACCTGAAGATAAGGAGGTTAATTTTATGATGAATTTTAATGCTGCACTCTCTGGTTGTGCTGAATTGGTGGATAAAGGGGGTGGAACTACCTCATGCTCCTCATATGACTAAGTTTGGAGTTTGGAACATTAGGGGCCTAAATAGTGTTAAAAAAGCAAAAAGATGTTATGTGGTTCTTACATCATCATGTTGTTGAACTATTTGGGCTCCTAGAGACCAGAGTGAAACCTGGTTCTCTAAATAAAGTTATGTCTAATTTCTGTCCTAGTTGGTCTATCTGTCATAATGCTTGGTTTCATTCTAATGCTAGAATCTGGGTTATTTGGAAGAATAATAAGGTTAAGGTGGATATTCTGGAGTGTGATGCTCAGTTTATTTACTTACAAATTTTTGATTTAGTGACTGATCACACTTTCTATATTACTTTTGTTTATGGTTTCAATAGGAGTGAGGATAGGAAGGAACTTTGGGAGAGCCTACATAGACTGTCTAGGTGTGACCCTTGGTGTGTGCTTGGGTACTTTAATAATGTATTATATTCCAATGAAAGGATTAGACAGATTGTTAAAGATAGTGAAATGGCTCCATTCCAGAATGCAGTCAGTTTATGTGAACTCCAAGAGATGAAAACTACTGGTGCTTTCTTTACATGGAACAATAAGCAGCAAAGTGATAAAAGGGTGTTTAGTCGAATTGATAGAGTCCTTATTAATGACAGTTGGTGCAAAAGCTGGCCAGATTACTATGCTCATTTCTTTCCTGAAGGTTCCTTTGACCATTGCCCTTGTGTTATTGAGTATGGTAATCTGAAATCTTCTCCTAGAAGACCCTTCAATTTTTTTAATATGTGGACTAGGTCTGAAGATTTTTTGTGTATTTTCAAGAATGGGTGGCAGCAGTATGTTTATGGCTCTCCTATGTTCAGAGTTGTGAAAAAGATGAAAAGTATGAAGGTGCAGTTCAAAACTCTTAATAGGAATTTATATGCTGATATAGAGAGGAATGCAGATATTGCATTTAAAGTTCGTCAGGAATGTCAGATTAAGCTGCAAGGTGACCCAAGGAATTTGGGGCTAATGGATATTGAACATCAGGCTATGGAAAGCTTTATTTTATTAGATGCTGCTCGTGATGATTTCTTGAGTCAAAAGGCTAAATGTTTTTGGGCTAAGGAAGGGGATAGCAACTCTTCCTTGTTCCATCAAGCAATTAGGCAGAGACAAGTCAGGAACAAAGTTTTGGTTATTGAATCAGCTTCAGGAGTGGTGTGTAAAGATCCTGATCATATTATTCAGGCTTTTGTTGACTTTTACAAGGATCTTCTGGGGTCTGCTAAGGGTACTACTTGTTTCTACCCACATATAGTGAAGCATGGAGATATAATTGATTAGGCTACTTGGGATAGTATGTGTATTAAGCCTACTAAGGCTGAGATTAAAAAGGTCTTATTCTCTATTCCCAATGACAAGAGTCCGGGGCCTGATAGGTACTCTAGCTGTTTCTTTAAAGCTGGTTGGGAGGTGATGATGGAGGAGATCACCCTTGTTGTTCAAGATTTTTTTCCGTCTGGTAAGCTCTTAAGGCAGATTAATTCTACTAATCTTGTCTTAATTCCAAAGGTAGAGAATCCTATTAATGTTACACAATTTAGACCCATTGCATGCTGCAATGTCTTGTATAAGATTATCTCTAAAGTTCTCTGTGAGAGAGTTTCTATTGGCCTTAACAAGATCATTAACCCTGCTCAGGCGGCTTTTATAAAAGGAAGGAGTATTATGGGCAACATACTTATTAGCCAGGATATTGTGAGACTGTATACTATGAAGTGTGTGTCCCCTAGATGTTTAATGAAAATTGACTTGAGGAATGCTTATGATTCAATTGAATGGGATTTCATAGGAGATATGTTGGTTAATTTGAACTATCCCCCTAAGTTGATTGGTATGATTATGGCTTGTGTAACTTCTCCTACTTATTCAGTGGTTATTAATGGTAAACCTAATGGTTTCTTCCCTGGGAAGAGAGGCTTAAGGCAAGGAGATCCTATCTCCCCTATATTGTTTACCATCTGCATGGAGTACCTCAGTCGTTTGTTGGAAGAAGCTAGTGCCTTGTCCAGTTTTAAATTCCATCCTCTGTGCAACAGGATCAAATTGACCCACCTTATGTTTGCTGATGATGTTCTTCTTTTATGCAAAGGAGACCTGAGATCTATTGCTATTATTAAGGAAGCTTTTAGCTGCTTTTCCTGTGCTTCAGGGCTGCATATAAGTTCTGATAAGTCTGATATAATTTTGAATGGTATAAATTCTGAGAATGCTGAGTATATCCTGAATTTTACTGGATTTAAGAGAGGTAAGTTACCCTTTAAGTACCTTGGTGTAGCCTTTTAACATAAGAGACTTAGCAAAATTGATTGTAATGTACTTGTGGATAGAATGATTGCTAAGATAAGGGGGTGGAATAGTAGGAAAATTTCCTATGCTGGTAGGCTTATTCTTGTTAAGGCTGTCCTTTCTACTATCCACAACTATTGGTCCCAAATCTTTGTTCTACCTGTGGGAGTTATGGATAGAATTAAGACTTTGTGTAGGAGCTTCCTTTGGAGTGGGTCTGAGTCCTCTTCTAAAGCACTAGTAGCTTGGGATGTCCTGTCCAGGGGTAAGAAGTATGGGGGCCTGGAACTTATAGATAGCAGTATTTGGAATATTGCAGTTATAGGGAAATTGGTCTGGTGGTTAGTTATCAAGAAAGATCATCTGTGGATCAAATGGGTGGATAATATCTATCTTAAAGGAAGATCTTGGCTTGATTATGAGCCATCTATCAATTTCTCCTGGGCGTGGAGAAAAATCTGTGAGGTTAAGAACAAGTTCAAGGTTGCTTTCTCAAATGAACAATGGCTGGGTACAGAAGAGAACTATTCTATTTCTAGAGGGTACAATTGGCTTGCTACTTCAGATGGTATTGAGCCTATTCCCTGGTTCACTGAAGCATGGAACAGATTCAATATTCAGAAGCACTCATTTTTTATCTGGTTGATGAAGAAGGAGAGGTTATTAACCTTAGACAGGTTGTACAAGTTTGGTATATCTCAAGTGCAGGAATGCTATATTTGTAGTGATGGTTATGAGTCTCATACACATCTATTCCAAGATTGCTGCTATGTGAGGCAATGCCTGCAACTGTTGATTAATTGGCTGCAAATGAGGGAGGTTCTGCCTATTAATGCTGGTTACCTGCTGAAGATTAGCAAGATTTCAGGCTTCAGGAGGCTTCTATATTGTTCCTTGGTGAATGATGTGTTCTACAATGTATGGCAGGCTAGGAACACTTGTCATGCTAAAGGGTATGTGACTAGTCCTAGGGCTGTGATCTCCAGGGTGAAGCAAAACTACAGACTTCGTCTGTTGGGAATGATGAAGAGTGGTGTCAAGCGCTGTGACCTAGAATACTGTACTAGAATTGGACTTCTATAGTTTTAGTTTCATGTTGCTGATTTAATTAGTTGTGAGTGGTATCTTAACTATCCACTTACCATGAGTTGTAATAGGTGATTGCCTCTTTTGAGGATTTGTTTTAATGATAACTTACATTTTCACCAAAAAAAAAAATCTTAGCAGGTATTGTTTATATGGTGATTATTCAGGGCTATGACGTCGGGATTGGACGCGAGTGTTGACTTGTACTTTAGTTGTAGATGAGTTGCATTTAATTTTTATTTTGTCGACTTAAATTTCTATCTTGGAAATGTAATTAATGTAAATTAAAAAGTTTTGAGATCATTGATTTGTACTGTGACAACTCTCGCGATAGCGGAAATAAAACATAACAAGCATGCAATTTATATAGCGGAAAATACGATATTTTTAAAAAATTTTACATGCTAAAAGAAGAGTACGAGGAATGTTAAATAATTACAAACTAAAGTATAATATACTACAAAGAGACGTAGTCTCTCAAAACGTTATCAACCATCAAAGTTGTTTAGCAAACTAGCTAAGAACGTCGAGGCCAACGCTCGCTAGCTCACACCCGAACCCAAAAACAAGCAAAATCCATCCAAGCAACCTATTCATTCATGAAAACATGAACACCACGGTCAGTGAGGAGTAACTCTGAATTCTTCCAGCCATATCACAAATAACATACTTAAACAGTAATAGACAAGTAGAAGCATACATATTTATATATGTGAATTACGAGAAGTGTAAATAAGCATTTCAATATATATAAAGATATAGGCGCATGAAGTACAAAAATGTAAGCATCCGATTATAGACAAACTCGGGGAAGACACCCTTAGGCAACTATATACTCACTAGGGCTTACATCTCACCGTTAGTGGCATATACTTGATAAGATAGAGACTCGACATATAAACCACGCCAAGTCATCCAACGGTCACAAATACTCAACATATAAACATCCATCCAAACATACGAATAAGGTAACGAAATCTCTCACGGTTAATGACACGCACTAACACTATGTACATAGCAAGTATGATCAATACACGTCCACGGGATAAACATTTCCAATAACCATACACGATAAACATTTTGTATATGTAGACTCATTTCCTCCCGGTAGGACGACGATAATAATCTGGTCCTAGTCTAAACCTGGCCAGACTCTCGGAATAAACATGTTCCGATACGACATGCGATACACATTTCGCATCCAAGACTCGGTCAAACACAAAAGCCGAGTACCCCAAATTCGGTCAACCTTCACGAAAGAGGCGGAAAGAGCACAAGCATTATAATCAAGCGGTACGCTACATGCAATGACACCACCTTGCAAAGATACGACATTTGACGGCCGGGTCGATCAACGCATAGCGTTCGCCTCCCAACAACGTTGTCACATCTCCACTAAAACATGCATACAAGCATTAGGGATACATCTCCTCGTTTTGACATTCCAGTCTAATGAGCAAGGATGTATAGCCGGGGAATGAGAGTTCATAGCACTTAACGATTAATGATCAAATCAAAACATAGGTAAAACCGACTCAAAGGGGGACATATCAAAAAACCGTCACAAAACATGCGATATAAGTGAGTGGGATATCGTGTATTCTTAACAAGAGTATTTAAAGCTATTACGTAAATTTCGACAAATGAACCGTACAAACTATTATAAGTGAGTGTATAAGAAAAGAAATGAAGAAAAGATCACAGGGGTGCCAGACAATCAATGGGACCGGCCGCCGGCTACCCGGCTGGCCCTTCAGCAACAATCGAAAACTATCTAAAATACAGAGACGTCCCAGCCGGTCAGGAGGACCGGCAGCCGGCTTTCCGGCTGGGACCACATGCATACCTAAGAAAAGAAGAAAGAGATGAAGGAGTGCCAGCCGGTCGGCCGGCTGAGACTTACATAATACCAAAATTACTTCGAATTACCCATTTCACTTCAGCCACAGTCCCAGCCGGTTAGCTGACCGGCAGCCGGTCGGCCGGCTGGGACAACACATGCACAAAAATCACCATACTTCACCAATAATCTTCAATAATCATCAACAACTATCATCAACTATCAACAATCATTAACCAACACAAATTCTATTAATACTCATCTAATTCTAACCATATTCACTAATATCAAAAACACATTAAATGCCTAATAATTGTCACTAGACATTTAGTAAACATCAATTAAAGCATTAAAACACGTATTGATATCGAGTAACCCTTCACCGTTACCTTTGTGCATCTTCAATCGAAATCTAAGTCTTCCTCCACGAGATAGTAATCCTTGTCGGGGTCTTGAAGGTCTCCACCTATACAAAGACACCAAAAGATGAATATAAATTCACCTTTGAGAAAGACGGAAAAATTGAAAATGAGAAAGACGGTAATTTTATTACCACACAAGGTAGAGGATGATAAGAGGGGAAGATTATGATGAAAATCAAGGGATTTGGGTGAGGGATGGATGAGTTATGTGAAGCTTGAGTTGATAAAGAAAATGGTGGTTAGGGTTTTGGTGGTTTGGTAGTTTTGTATGAGGAAGAAGGTGAGTGGAAAATTGAGGGAGTTAGGGTTATAAAGGGGTGAGTGGAAAAAGATGGGGGAAAAAGCCCAAAAGCGCCTTAAGACGTAAGCCACACGAAATTTCGAGTACAGTCCGAATATGAACTTGGATTTGCTAAATTAGACACGGGAGTCTAAGTTCTAGACTAAATCTAAAATTACGCTAACTAGTATCCGTATAATATTTTTAAAATAAAATAGGGTACTTTTGCGGGTGTTACAATCACCCCAACTTTTAAAAAGTTTCGCCCTCGAAACTTGAGAGTAGAAAACAAAAGTATCAAAGACAAGAATCGGTTTTCAAAATTTACACGAAACCTTTTACAAGGGAAACATTTATGAAATGAGGTTCT
>JAIUZE010024351.1:0-24291 GCA_022085475.1 Heliosperma pusillum | reverse complement strand
ATGGACGTTTCAATTTTATGAACATTATAATCTCATATTATCGCCTTTTATCGCATAAAAATCAATGAACATGCAATACATAAGTAAAAGTCACGAAATTTTACATACAATATGTAAGACATGCATGTGAGATCATAGTAAAATTTCATGGCCACAATCAACATGAAACTATTTGTAGTTAACTTTTAACTCATAAAATGCATGTTAACTCGGTTTAAACGCCAAAAATCAAATTAAATAGCAAATTAATCCCTAAAATGACGACATTTTACCACAAATATTTTTTGGTCAGTAGGTATACATGCACCAAAAATATTTGTCAGAATCGTATTTTAACTCAAAATCTTTGATTTATTAGTTATCTTATAACTTTAAAAAATGTCCAAAATGAACATGCATGCTACAAGCTAGCTCTGATACCACATGATAGTCCATAGACCTTAATTAGACTCTTCTAATTAGTTGCTAAATTACTTGTTAATTTAGTATTTAATGATCTATGTAACATGTATGCAAATATAATGACATTTATATAAAAGAAGAAATTTCCTCACATTGATATGGAAATAATATGGGCACAACAAGAACACCTTCTTGTTGTTATTGAGCTAATAATATGGATAAACAAGAAATCTCCAAACTAGAAGACCTCCTTCAAGTTGCACCAAGATGAACCCAAATAATCTACCCTTATTATTAACTAGATAATAAGATAGATATTATACTACTAATATTATGGCTATATTACTACACTAGTAATACTTAGTAAATATTAGTATTTGAGAGTTTATAGAGAGAAGATGAGTTTTGAGAGAAGTAAGGAAAACAAGCATGAATGAACAAATAAAATGATCAACCATATTGCCCTTTTATAGGCAATATGGCCGGTCCATATGAGCATCACAAGGCTCTCATTTTGCTTATTTTAATCACATGCATTAGGGTAGAGTGTTGTAGTATAAGTGATGATTGTATCCTACTTGTTATGTCACTTTCAATTGGTAACTAAAGAGTGTTAACAAGAACAACAATAATCACCATGTAACTACAATTGTAACCGGCCACAATGGGCTAGTTTGGTCCATTTTGATTTTTGATATTTGTCTCACAAATACTTATTGATCATATGGTTAATTATCTTGTATAATTAAGTGTTAATTTGATCATATAACAATTATATGACTCAATTAAATAAATAATATGTACTTAACATTTTAAGTAATATTTTACCATTATATCAATATATAATGGGTCCCACAATGCTTAGTTAATTTATTTTACAACTCCTTGTAAATATAATGAACTAATTACCTCTATCTCAAAACCTCAACTAATTTAGTAATTTAACGATTAATTACTAAGTTAAATATTATTTAATCGTATTAAAATAAGATATAAATTTATTAGTCAATTATCACATAATTGAAAAATAAGTTTAATCGAATTTGTGTTCTTAACTCAATTTCTAACAATTAACTCTCGTACATATCGAATATATGTAATGTACTAATTAACTGTATCGTATACAAAAAATTAGTTACTATTTGGATTTCATCCTTTAGGTGTGACCGAAAGGGATCAGTTGATCACCGCCGTCAAACGACAATAATGTCAAACTCTAGTCAGCCAACCGTTATTGATTTATGTTAATCAACTGACTAATCATATATATATAGTCAATAGATATCCCAATTATATTCCTTAATAAGATTTATCATGTGGCGCACTATTGTGGAGGACACCTACTCCAACATTACATTCAATTACGAATTACATTTAATTCGTCTCAGCAAATATTATTTAATCGTTATTAAATAATCGTATCATCATTACATTGACTAACCTTTTATTCATATACATCGACTAACCTTTTAGTCATATAATAAGACATCAATATGATTATATTATTCATATAATCACATCTCTCAGACACATCCTTTAGGTGTGACTTTTAGGGACCAGTTGATCACCGCCATTAAAATGACAATAAAGTCAAACTCCTAGCAAGCAACCCGTTATCGATAAAAGTTAATCAACTGATAAGAATACAAAGTATACCCTGTGAACCTGTAAGAGATTTATTCATGTTATCACACTAACTGTGGAGGACACTAGCTCCAACAATCTCCCACTTGTCCTTACAAGTGTATGTGGGATAACCCGATTCTCATATCCATAAATTTCTCCCACTCAATGTAAAACAATTTGCAAAGTCCGTATTTACAAAGGTCGCATCTTACAAGCGATCAGTATCAAGAGTGGTTTTCCCGACTAGAGAGTAACTTAACTGATAAACGAATCATTATTCGAGCATGGCCATGCATTTCAGTTACAACTCCTCGAGTGGCCCTGAGAAATAACAAAAACTAATAAAGGTTGGATATTTTCCTCAACTCGAATCCTGCAGATACAAGCACAGTATGAAATGACCCAGTAAAAATCTACTTAGCCTCTTGTTATGGTCGACCATGAGAAAGAAACCAAAGGCACACAAAAACTGCCTTAATCTCAAGAGACAGTCGATAGTCAAAAGAATCGACTCATAGGAACACTATGGACGTCCTATCCACGATCTGGCACCGAATGTTCTGAATCATTTATGACTCCATAACGTTGTCACGATGTCCTACGAGGTATCTTTATAACTCGTATCTGTGATCAATCAGTCAACCGTTTGACTTATGGCTCGTTGAACCTACCATCAATTAACTTCACAGTATAATTGCCAGAGTTATCAGCTCATGTATGCGATTACAGACCAAAACAATTAAAATGTAATTCATTTCACTTTGTGGCGTTCAATGTTGTCGTACAATCCACATGAAAAACAAAATATGAAACAATACGATGATGTTATAAATAGTGCATGAAAAAGATACATTTATCTAATCCACATAAAACAGCTACTACAACTCAGGAACACGTTTAATTCCCATGGAAATGACGTGCCCATCATGCTTATCATATTTTAACGGTTTAGTGAGAGGGTCCGCGATGTTGTCATCCGAAGCAATCTTGTCTATCACTATCTCATTTTGCTCTACGTAATCTCAGATCATGTAAGCCTTCTGAAATACATGTCTAGACTTGTTGCTAGACTTAGGCTCCTTAGCCTGGAAGATGGCACATCTATTATCACAATAGATGGTGATAGGGTCATTCGAACTAGGAACTACGGTTAGTCCTTGTAAGAACTGACGCATCCATATAGCTTCCTTTGCAGCTTCTGAAGCGGCATAGTACTCGGACTCAGTTGTAGAATCTTCTATAACACTCTGTTTGGAGCTTTTCCAACTGACCGCAGCACCATTAAGAGTAAAGACGAATCCAGACTGAGATTTTGAGTCATCTCGATCTGTTTGGAAGCTAGCATCTGTGTAACCGATTGCGCATAGCTCAGTGTCTCCTCCATAAGTCAATACCCAATCCTTAGTCCTTCGTAAGTACTTAAGGATGTTTTTGACAGCCATCCAGTGTGTTTCACCTAGATTGCTTTGGTACCGACTCGTCATACTCAATGCATATGCCACGTCCGGACATGTGCATATCATGGCATACATGATCGATCCTATAGCTGATGCATAAGGAACACGACTCATGCGCTCGACCTCTTCCGATGTCTTGGGTGCCTGAGCTTTTCTCAAATGCATCCCAATAATCATTGGAAGGTTCCCCTTCTTGGAGTTGGTCATGCTGAACCTCTCAAGAATCTTATCTATATAAGACTCCTGACTGAGTGATAACATCTGTCATGAACTATCTCCATAGATACGGATCCTCAATATGCGTTGTGCCTCACCCAAATCTTTCATCTGGAAATGGTTCTTTAACCATACTTTTACCGAAGATAAGAGAGGGATGTCATTCCCAATCAAGAGTATATCATCAACATACAATATTAAGAAGACAATCTTACTCCCACTCGACTTGACATACAAGCATGGTTCCTCGACCGATCGAGTGAAACCATTCTCTTTTATCACCTGGTCGAAACGTTGACTCCAACTCCGAGAATCTTGCTTAAGTCCATAAATGGAACGCTTAAGCTTGCAAACTTTCTTAGGATTTTTAGGATCAATGAAACCTTCGGGTTGTACCATGTACAATTCCTCCTCCGAAAAACCGTTTAACAAGGCGGTTTTCACATCCGTCTGCTAAATTTCATAGTCATGAAAAGCGGCAATCGCTAAGATTATCCGAATGGAACGCAACATAACTACAGGTGCAAAAATTTCATCATAATGCAATCCTTGCACTTGAGTGAAACCTTTTGCCACTAGTCGTGCCTTATAGGTGTCATGGCACCTTTATAGGTAACGGGTCGTTACTCTCTAGGAGTAAAACATCATCTCTCTCACTCTCCTCGACCATACCAATGTATCTGTCTGGAGGAATGGAGACTCTACCCGACCTCCTAGGTTCCATAGGGATGTTAACCGTAGCACAAGTTGAAGGAACCTCTTCCTCCATTGGTTGCTCGGTTGTTGGTTTTTGAATCTCCGACAGATCGAAGATTCTATTACTTGACTTATTCTCGAGAAACTCTTTCTCTAAGAACTTCGCACTAGCCGCAACAAAAACTCGTTGTTCGGTAGGCGAATAGAAGTAATGACCAAACATTCCTTTTGGATAACCAATAAAGTATGTCTTGACCGATCGCGGGCCGAGCTTATCCTCGTGTCTCCACTTGACATAAGCCTCGCAGCCCCAAACCCGAATAAAGGACAAGTTAGGGACCGTTCCCTTCCATAACTCATATGGAGTCTTGTCTACAGCTTTAGACGGACTTCGGTTAAGTATAAGAGCAGCTGACAAAAGAGCATAACCCCATAATGAATCAGGTACTACCGTGTGACTCATCATGGATCGAACCATATCAAGTAATGTTCGATTTCTCCGTTCAGACACACCATTTAATTAAGGTGTTCCAGGTGGAGTTAACTGTAATACTACACCACAGTCTTTAAGGTGTTGATCAAACTCATTTGAAATATATTCACCACCACGATCTGAACGAAGTGCTTTAATCTTTCTTCCCATTTGGTTTTCAACCTTATTGTGGTATTCCTTGAACTTTTCAAAGGACTCACTTTTATGCTTCATTACATAGACATATCCGTATCTACTCAAATAATCTGTAAAAGTGATAAAATATCTATAGCCGTCTCTTGCGTTTATTGACATAGGTCCACATACATAAGTATGTATGAGCCCTAATAGGTCACTAGCGCGCATTCCAACACCTTTGAAGGAAATTCGAGTCATTTTACCGATAAGACACGATTCACACGTGCCAAATGATTCGTAATCAAATGGGGAGATAGTCCCATTGTCAACGAGCTTCTTTACACGTTTCTAATTTATGTGTCCTATACGGCAGTGCCATAGATGAGTTTGATCTTTGTCACCAACCTTTAATTTCTTATTATGCACATGCAATATTACTGTGGTTTGATCTAAGATATAAATTCCATTCATGGAAACTGCTTTACCTTAAATCATTTCATTAAAAGAGAAAATACAGCTATTGTCCTTTATTGAAAATGAAAAACCGTCTTTATCTAGTACGGAAACAGAAATAATGTTTATAGATAAACTGGGTACATAGAAACAGTAATATAAATATAACTCAAAACCACTCGGGAGTTGGATTACATATGTCCCCACTGAAACTGCAACAACTCTTGCTCCATTCCCCACTCGCAGGTCCACATAACCCATTGCGAGAGGTGTGATGTTTCTTAGGCCCTGCAAATGATTACACAGATGAGAACCACAACCTGTATCAAGTACCCAAGTTTCGAAACTTGCATGGTTAATCTCAATCATATGAATAAAGGATGACATACCAACAGGAGTGACGCGGCCTGCTTTTATGTCCTCACGGTACACGGGACAGTTCCTCCTCCAATGCCCAGTCTTGTGGCGATGGTGGCACTCCATGTTACTGTCCTTGCTCTTTGCCTTGCCTTGTGAGCCACTGGTCTCACCACGCCCACTCTTGCCGTTTCCTGATTTTTTAAACTTTGGCTTTCCTAAAGTTAGGTCGCCTTGAGCCTTGCCCTTACCTTTGCCCTTGTTTGAAAACATGAGAACATCTTGCTTCATGCTCCCACTCAATTTCATATCATTCTCAGTCTGAACGAGAAGTGAGTGTAGCTGATGAAGACTTTTATTCATATCATTCATATAGTAATTTGCCCTGAAAAGGGCAAAACCATCATGAAGTGAATGAAGCACACGGTCAATGACTATGCTCTCACTGATTTTGCAATCAAGTGCCTCCATTTTCTCAACATTCTCAATCATATCAAGAATGTGTGGGCTAACCGGTTGGCCCTTCTGGAGTTTCGCCTCAAAGAAACGACAGGTATGCTCATAATTAACGATCCTCGGTGCTTTTGAGAATTCGTTAGTGAGCGTGGTGAAAATCTTGTTTGCACCATGGGCAATGAAGCGTCTTTACAAATTGCTTTCCATTGGAAAGATGAATACATTCTTTATTGCACCCGCTTCCATAACGAAGTCACTATATTCAAGTGTCTCGTTAGCTCTCGCATTGGGACCAGGGTTTGGCGGTATTGGCTCAGTCAAGTACTTGAGCTTACCGTCAGTAATGGCAGCATTCCGTAATGCCGCCTCCCAGTCCGCAAAGTTGGACCCGTCATTCTTCAGTCGCGTGGACTGATTCATGTGGTCCATAAAAGCTTTAAGCAAGGATTCGCGCGCGAGCGTGGCACTTGGCATAGGGATATCAGTATTTCCAGCCATTTGTTATATGCAGTATTATCAATATAAACGAGTTTTACTCTGAAAAAGAAGAAAAACATAATAAGCATACTCATCGATTTGAATTTAAGTCTAGTGCAAAATTTGTTTTAATGCAAAGACTCGAGCATCTATACATTTGACCTCCCTCAAGAATTATATAAATGATCCCAAGACTCAATTATCTGTAAATTGATAAGCCAACCTTTTGGCTAATTCTACCATTAGAATTCTTGGTCGATAAATTTCTGTAAATTCTATCTTTAGTCCATCATAATCACGAGAAACTCTTCGGACTATAATGTTGAGATAAAATAGGTCAACACACACTACTTACCCAACGTAGAAGGGGTCATATGGAGAGTAAGGTCCTATATGCCTACCGACGAAGAAGGGATTCATAGTAGTTTGGCCTATAAAGACTAGTCTCAATTTTAGGTTTAGAGGAAGATCCCATCAATTTTATTTTAATTCAATTTAAGTGAACTAATATCTAGCATGCGAGGATGAATAAACTAAAATGATGGCTTAAATTCGAGTGACATCTTTATGTCCATGATAACTAACATTCAAACTATATGAGTCAATTTTCATGCATTTTAGTAGTAGGTGGTTTGGTTTAGGCGGAATATGATGCACTAACTATCATGTGATGAAAAAGCAACAAGAACGGAAAAATACATAAAAATATTACAAAGTCCTAGTGTGGCCTATCTACCAAAATGAACAAAAATACAACTTTGGAATCCAACCCATTTGGACCCGAGAAGCTTGTCTTGATGTTCCATCTTGGTCCATGTAGCGGGAGTGAGCAATCCGATCTCCATTTTTAGTCTTCTCAAAATACATTTAATAAATTACAAAATATAAACCTATTTACATTGTAATTTAAAAACATAATTTAATGAAAAATAAAATGGAGATTCGAGATCTCAAAATTACATCAAAGCTCATGTTTCCATCATTACGAAAACATGATCAACTAAGGCCACACTAGGTAATACAAATTAAAACCGATTGCAAAAATACGTAAATTAAACCATTCAACCATTCATTCAACAAGATAAAATGCATCAACTATAAATTAATCATTCAAGACATAATTCTTTAATTATGAAGAGTAATTTATCCAAACCACCTTTTAAAATGATCAAAAGTATGTTACAATTCCTTAATTAATCACAATAACCCCAACCAAACATAATTCAATTTTAATTCATATTCTTTAACATGAATTAATACAACATTATTTTAAACCTCTTTAAAATAATTGGGTATCCAATTATTGTTAACTTCTTCACAACAATAAACGAAACATTATCATTATAATGAATAATAACCAAAACTTTCGACCAAAAATAAAAACGAAACAAATTTCTTTTTTCTTTTTGGCAGCCACGTTTATTAAAATATACAATTTAATTTGATGCTACTAATATTTTCAAGATCGGTACAAATTATCACCATCTAATCATTATTAAACATCGATACAAACTAGATGATTCAATTTAACAATTTAAAATGAATATCTAAATCAATGAATACCGAAAAATATATAACGATGAACATTCAAATCGATTTCAATTTACATTTTAATTTAATCCTTATTAAATCTAAACAACTACAAATTCATCATGTTATCGTCTTAACTATTTAAAACAACAATTATAATGAATCAAAATACAAAAACAAGGCAAAAAAAAAAAAATTCTTCACGGATGAACAGTGGACAATACACAAATTTTTTTTTTTCTTCTCTCTCGGCAGCAGCAGCAAAAAGAACAACAAAAAAAACTTTTTTTTTTCTCTATACACGGCCGAAATAAAAAACCAAAAAATAAATATTTCTAATCTTATATTTCATCAATTATGAAAAACACATAAAATAATTTCGTAGCCCTTGGCTCTGATACCACTTGTTAGAAATATCGGTATATTTCGTCATTAATTTACGGATTATAACGAAACTATAGTATATGAATTACGAGTCATAAATGAATTGCATCATATAAAACTATAGGAATTTAGAATTAACCTTTGGTCCTAGCAAATTTGGCCTATGAACAATATCGAAATCGATATTCTCCTAATTGTTGCACCCAAGATGCTCCGAAATATACGTTGCTTGTGCTAGAATTTTAGAGAAAAGTTACTGCTAATTTTTCCTTTTTGTGTGATGATGAATGATAGAGAAAACTTGAGAGAAAAATCTGAATTTTTCTTTTGTTCTTCTTGCTCTATTCGGCCGTTCCATTAGGGTAGTAGAAAGAGGAGTCTCTCCTCTTTTTACTACTCTTGTAATTAGGGTTTTGACCTAGTTACCATAAGAGAATAATAGGAGATCTTTTTCCCTTATTTTTATCTCCTATTAACCGAAAAATTAAGAGAAGAAAAGACTATTTTTTTTCTTTCCTTTTTCGGTTATATTAGCATGTAATATAATATATACGTCAACTATAAATATCTGTATATTTATAATTTGATAATTAATTATAACATATTATGTTTAATTACGAACTAAAATTTTAATTCGTTTAAGATTATATTATATACATTGATTAAATATAACGGTTTATATTCAATTACGAATTACATTTAATTCGTCTCAGCTAATATTATTTAATCGTTATTAAATAATCGTATCATCATTACATTGACTAACCTTTTAGTCATATACATCGACTAACCTTTTAGTCATATAATAAGGCATCAATATGATTATATTATTCATATAATCACATCTCTCAGACACATCCTTTAGGTGTGACTTTTAGGGACCAGTTGATCACCGCCATTAAAATGACAATAACGTCAAACTCCTAGCAAGCCAACCGTTATCGATAAACGTTAATCAACTGATAAGAATACAAAGTATACCCTGTGAACCTGTAAGAGATTTATTCATGTTATCACACTAATTGTGGAGGACACTAGCTCCAACAATCTCCCACTTGTCCTTACAAGTGTATGTGCGATAACCCGATTCTCATATCCATAAATTTCTCCCACTCAATATAAAGCAATTTGCAAAGTCCGTATTTACAAAGGTCGCATCTTACAAGCGATCAATATCAAGAGTGGTTTTCCCGACTAGAGAGTAACTTAACTGATAAACGAATAATTATTCGAGCATGGCCATGCATTTTAGTTACAACTCCTCGATTGGCCCTAAGAAATAACAAAAACTGATAAAGGTTGGATATTTTCCTCAACTCTAATCCTGCAGATACAATCACAGTATGAAATGACCCAGTAAAAATCAACTTGACCTCCTATTATGGTCGACCATGAGAAAGAAACCAAAGGCACCCAAAAACTGCCTTAATCTCAAGAGACAGTCGATAGTCAAAAGAACCGACTTTTAGGAACACTATGGACGTCCTATCCACGATCTGGCACTGAATGTTCTGAAACATTTAGGACTCCATAACGTTGTCACGATGTCCTACGAGGTCTCTTTATAACTTGTATCTGTGATCGATCAGTCAACCGTTTGACTTATGGCTCGTTGAACCCACCATCAATCAACTTCACAGTATAATTGCTAGAGTTATCAGCTCATGTAGGCGATTACGGACCAAAACAATTATAATGTAATTCAGTTCACTTTGTGGCGTTCAATGTTGTCGTACAATCCACATGAAAAACAAAATATGAAACAATACGATGATGTTATAAATAGTGCATGAAAAAGATACATTTATCTAATCCACATAAAACAGCTACTACAACTCAGGAACACGTTTAATTCCCATGGAAATAACGTGCCCTTCATGCTTATCATATTTTAACGGTTTAGTGAGAGGGTCCGCGATGTTGTCATCCGAAGCAATCTTGTCTATCACTATCTCATTTTGCTCCACGTAATCTCAGATCATGTGAGCCTTCCGAATTACATGTCTAGACTTGTTGCTAGACTTAGGCTCCTTAGCCTGGAAGATGGCACATCTATTATCACAATAGATGGTGATAGGGTCATTCGAAATAGGAACTACGGTTAGTCCTTGTAAGAACTAACGCATCCATATAGCTTCCTTTGCAGCTTCTGAAGCGGCATAGTACTCGGACTCAGTTGTAGAATCTTCTATAACACTCTGTTTGGAGCTTTTCCAACTGACCGCAGCGCCATTAAGAATAAAGACGAATCCAGACTGAGATTTCGAGTCATCTCGATCTATTTGGAAGCTAGCATCTGCGTAACCGATTGCGCATAGCTCAGTGTCTCCTCCATAAGTCAATACCCAATCCTTAGTCCTTCGTAAGTACTTAAGGATGTTTTTGCAGCCATCCAGTGTGTTTCACCTGGATTGCCTTGGTACCGACTCGTCATACTCAATGCATATGCCACGTCCGGACGTGTGCATATCATGGCATACATGATCGATCCTATAGCTGATGCATAAGGAACACGACTCATGCGCTCGACCTCTTCCGATGTCTTGGGTGCCTGAGCTTTACTCAAATGCATCCCAGTAATCATTGGAAGGTTCCCCTTCTTGGAGTTGGTCATGCTGAACCTCTCAAGAATCTTATCTATATAAGACTCCTGACTGAGTGATAACATCCGTCATGATCTATCTTAATAGATACGGATCCCCAATATGCGTTGTGCCTCACCCAGATCTTTCATCTTGAAATGGTTCTTTAACCATACTTTTACCGAAGATAAAAGAGGGATGTCATTGCAAATCAAGAGTATGTCATCAACATACAATATTAAGAAGACAATCTTACTCCCACTCGACTTGACATACAAGCATGGTTCCTCGACCGATCGAGTGAAACCATTCTCTTTTATCACCTGGTCGAAACGATGATTCCAACTCCGAGAAGCTTGCTTAAGTCCATAAATGGAACGCTTAAGCTTGCAAACTTTCTTAGGATTTTTAGGATCAATGAAACCTTCGGGTTGTACCATGTACAATTCCTCCTCCAAAAAACCGTTTAAGAAGGCGGTTTTCACATCCATCTGCCAAATTTCATAGTCATGAAAAGCGGCAATCGCTAAGATTATCCGAATGGAACGCACATAACTACGGGTGCAAAAATTTCATCATAATGCAATCCTTGCACTTGAGTGAAACCTTTTGCCACTAGTCGTGCCTTATAGGTGTCTGGTTGTCCTTCTACGGAATGCTTTATCTTATAAAGCCATTTGCACTGAAGAGGCCGTACCTTATCAGGCAAATCAACAAGATCCCATACGTCATTCTCATACATGGAGTCCATCTCGGATTGCATGGCTTCAAGCCATAGCTTAGAGTCGGAACAGGTCATGGCACCTTTATAGGTAGCGGGTTCGTTACTCTCTAGGAGTAAAACATCATCTCTCTCATTCTCCTCGACCATACCAATGTATCTGTCTGGAGGAATGGAGACTCTACCCGACCTCCTAGGTTCCATAGGGATGTTAACCGTAGCAGAAGTTGAAGGAACCTCTTCCTCCATTGGTTGCTCGGTTGTTGGTTCTTGAATCTCCGACAGATCGAAGGTTCTATTACTTGACTTATTCTCGAGAAACTCTTTCTCTAAGAACTTCGCACTAGCCGCAACAAAAACTCGTTGTTCGGTAGGCGAATAGAAGTAATGACCAAACATTCCTTTTGGATAACCAATAAAGTATGTCTTGACCGATCGCGGGCCGAGCTTATCCTCGTGTCTCCACTTGACATAAGCCTCGCAGCCCCAAACCCAAATAAAGGACAAGTTAGGGACCGTTCCCTTCCATAACTCATATGGAGTCTTGTCTACAGCTTTAGACGGACTTCGGTTAAGTATAAGAGCAGCTGACAAAAGAGCATAACCCCATAATGAATCAGGTACTACCGTGTGACTCATCATGGATCGAACCATATCAAGTAATGTTCGATTTCTCCGTTCGGACACACCATTTAATTGAGGTGTTCCAGGTGGAGTTAACTGTAATACTACACCACAGTCTTTAAGGTGTTGATCAAACTCATTTGAAAGATATTCGCCACCACGATCTGAACGAAGTGCTTTAATCTTTCTTCCCAGTTGGTTTTCAACCTTATTCTGGTATTCCTTGAACTTTTCAAAGGACTCACTTTTATGCTTCATTAAGTAGACATATCCGTATCTACTCAAATCATCCGTGAAAGTGATAAAATATCTATAGCCGTCTCTTGCGTTTATTGACATAGGTCCACATACATCAGTATGTATGAGTCCTAATAGGTCACTAGCGCGCATTCCAACACCTTTGAAGGAAATTCGAGTCATTTTACCGATAAGACATGATTCACACGTGCCAAATGATTCGTAATCAAATGGGGAGATAGTCCCATTGTCAATGAGATTCTTTACACGTTTCTCATTTATGTGTCCCATACGGCAGTGCCATAGATAAGTTTGATCTTTGTCACCAACCTATAATTTCATATTATGCAGATGCAATATTTCTGTGGTTTGATCTAAGATATAAATTCCATTCATGGAAACTGCTTTACCATAAATCTATTGTCCTTTATTGAAAATGAAAAACCGTCTTTATCTAGTACGGAAACAGAAATAATGTTTATAGATAAACTGGGTACATAGAAACAGTAATATAAATATAACTCAAAACCACTCGGGAGTTGGATTACATATGTCCCCACTGAAACTGCAGCAACTCTTGCTCCATTCCCCACTCGCAGGTCCACATCACCCTTTGCGAGAGGTGTGATGTTTCTTAGGCCCTGCAAATGATTACACAGATGAGAACCACAACCTGTATCAAGTACCCAAGTTTCGAAACTTGCATGGTTAATCTCAATCATATGAATAAAAGATGACATACCAACAGAAGTGACGCGGCCTGCTTTTATGTCCTCACGGTACACGGGACAGTTCCTCCTCCAATGCCCAGTCTTGTGGCAATGGTTCCACTCCATGTTACTGTCCTTGCTCTTTGCCTTGCCTTGTGAGCCACTGGTCTCACCAGGCCCACTCTTACCGTTTCCTGATTTTTTAAACTTTGGCTTTCCTACAGTTAGGTCGCCATGAGCCTTGCCCTTACCTTTGCCCTTGTTTGAAAAGATGAGAACATCTTGCTTCATGCTCCCACTCAATTTTATATCATTCTCAGTCTGTACGAGAAGTGAGTGTAGCTGATGAAGACTTTTATTCATATCATTCATATAGTAATTTGCTTTGAAAAGGGCAAAACCATCATGAAATGAATGAAGCACACGGTCAATGACTATGCTCTCACTGATTTTGCAATCAAGTGCCTCCACTTTTTCGACATTCTCAATCATATCAAGAATGTGTGGGCTAAGCGGTTGACCCTTCTGGAGTTTCGTCTCAAAGAAACGACAGGTATGCTCATAATTAACGATCCTCGGTGCTTTTGAGAATTCGTTAGTGAGCGTGGTGTAAATCTTGTTTGCACCTTGGGCAATGAAGCGTCTTTGCAAATTTCTTTCCATTGCAAAGATGAGTACGTTCTTTATCGCACCCGCTTCCATAACAAAGTCACTATATTCAAGTGTCTCGTTAGCTCTCGCATTGGGGCCTGGGTTTGGCGGTATTGGCTCAGTCAAGTACTTGAGCTTACCGTCAGCAATGGCAGCATTCCGTAATGCCGCCTCCCAGTCCGCAAAGTTGGACCCGTCATTCTTTAGTCGCGTGGACTGATTCACGTGGTCCATAAAAACTTTAAGCAAGGATTCGCGCGTGAGCGTGGCACTTGGCATAGGGATATCAGTATTTCCAGCCATTTGTTATATGCAGTATTATCAATATAAACGAGTTTTACTCTGAAAAAGAAGAAAAACATAATAAGCATACTCATCGATTTGAATTTAAGTCTAGTGCAAAATTTGTTTTAATGCAAAGACTCGAGCATCAATACAATTGACCTCCCTCAAGAATTATATAAATGATCCCAAGACTCAATTATCTGTAAATTGATAAGCCAACCTTTTGGCTAATTCTACCATTAGAATTCTTGGTCGATAAATTTCTGTAAATTCTATCTTTAGTCCATCATAATCACGAGAAACTCTTCGGACTATAATGTTGAGATAAAATAGGTCAACACACACTACTTACCCAACGTAGAAGGGGTCATATGGAGAGTAAGTTCCTATATGCCTACCGACGAAGAAGGGATTCATAGTAGTTTGACCTATAAAGACTAGTCTCAATTTTAGGTTTAGAGGAAGATCCCATCAATTTTATTTTAATTCAATTTAAGTGAACTAATATCTAGCATGCGAGGATGAATAAACTAAAATGATGGCTTAAATTCGAGTGACATCTTTATGTCCATGATAACTAACATTCAAACTATATGAGTCAATTTGCATGCATTTTAGTAGTAGGTGGTTTGGTTTAGGCGGAATATGATGCACTGACTATCATGTGATGAAAAAGCAACAAGAACGGAAAAATACATAAAAATATTACAAAGTCCTAGTGTGGCCTATCTACCAAAATGAACAAAATACATGTAACAACCAGAAAAGTACCCAATTTTTTCTACTAAAATTTCTTAAGTATACTTTCCAGCAAGGTTAAGTTTTTGAAATAGAATTTATTGTTTCGAGTCGTATTTTAAAATTCCGAGTTCGTATTTGGAATTTCTGAGAGATTTCATGAAAATCCCGGTTTTAGTCATCTTTGACTTTTCTTGACTTTTAAGTCGTCTTTGACTTTTCTTGACTTTTTAAAGTCGTCATTGACTTTTCTTGACTTTTAAGTCGTCATAAACTTTTCTTGACTTTTAAGTCATCTTTGACTTTTCTTGACTTTTAAGTCGACTTTGACTTTCGTTGACTTTTCCCGACTCGCCTTGTAATTTTGAAGACCGAAATTTTATTTAAAAAAATAATATTTTTAATTTATTTTTATTTAGATTTATTAGAATTTATGATAATTTAATAAAATTATTTTGAATTTATTCGGAATTTATAATAAGGTTTTACGGTTTAAACCCGAGCATCATTTAACTATTCCCGAGTCATCGAAAATCCCAAAACAGCCCGTGGGTCCCCTTCCATGGACTTGTGACGGTTTTTGAGTTAAGTGTTAATTTATCGTGTTTGGTAATGTTTAGCAAGTGAGAAATTTTAATAAGTAAATTATTTAATTAAAAGTATTTTTCATAAAATTATTATTTCTCACATGTTAGAAATTATAATACGAGATCGTAGTTTAATATGAAATCCTTTAAGTCAAGCGGGTTTTTCGTAAGACTTAATAATTCACATGTTAGATGTTTTAATAAAATAACATGTAATGAATATGATGAATTTATGTTCAAGTCTATGTGGTAAAGACTCTGTTTCTAGCCAGTTTGACCAAACGGGTTTGGTCAAACTAAGATCTAGTCAGCCCCGTTTTGACTGATGACCCGTCGCGGGACTCGGGTCGGGGATTTGTCTTCAAGTAAGGTTGTATTTAATTAATGAATTAGCCTTAGTAGATATGAGGCGATATGATATTTGAATATGATTTTTATATGCAATTAGTCACATGATAGGAAGTTTTTCGTTTTTCCGTGACTGTTTGATTGTATGATATGTGTCGTGTTGACTAAGTACCCATAGAGAATTATGAGTATATGGCGTCTTGACCATTCTAATTCTAAATGAGTATCTTGGACCATGACATTGATAGGCCCGTACTATCTTTAACGAGTATATAGTTCACTGCTTGATAGCTTTTGTGTCACGGCCTGGGGGGCTTATCTCCAAGTCGGGGCATGGCATCCTAAGAGTTCCGCTTTGGGAAGGGAGCCAGCTTAAGTACTAGCAATCTCTGCTTAGGGGGTCGCCTAGTAGAGTTTCTCATAGACGGTTATGTCATGGGACGGGGAATGGAATAGCTGTTGTCGCGAGGTCTGATCAGTCTAGGACTAGGATGTTTTCCTACCTTGTGGTATAGCCTCGAGTTACAGAAGTCGACTATTGACTGTCCTAAGAACTTATGCCTGTTTGTAGACGTATTTGTCTTTCATGTATGTATGATTCTATGAGTTCTAGAAGGTGAGATGCAAGCCGGCTAGGATTGATAGAGTTTGGATTACCGATTGTTAACTGATTCACATGATTACGTGTTGATTAGGGTTTGAGAGTATCATGGCCACGTTACAGGGTAACCTCTGAGCTAGCATACCAGCTTCCCTACCTCTTGTTATATTTTATTATCGGTTTCACATGATAGCTTTCATATGATAGGTTATATGTTAGTTAATTGTTTCATAACATGAAAAGCATATCATATATGTTAAGGTTTTGTATTTCCTATATACATTGCTTTTATGTTATTCATGTTTCATTAAACTCGACATTTCGTGGCTGGGAGAACTCGGAGTTACTCCCCACTGACTATGGCTTCCGTGTTTATATTTAATGCGGTTGGCAGGTTTGTGATGCATACATGGGTACATTGACGAGCTAGCGAGCGAAGTATTTACCTTGGACCTATATTCGGTTCTTAGGATTGTATATATTATACACTCTTTTATTTCCGTATTTATACGAGAGATATGTCTCCCGTTTTGGATATTTCTTTTGTATAATATTATTTCCTTTTGTTGAACCTTTTTATTTAAGACACCTTCGTTATGTATTTGTATCTTTTATTTAGTTAAATTAATTTTTTTTCTGGCGCAAATTTGAGGGTGCACAGTTGGTATCAGAGCTATTTGTTCCCGACGCACGTTTGTTGTACCATGTGAATAAAATAACTTGACCTTAATAAATAATAAACTTGTGAGATAGAAGGGTTAAGATGGGTGGATTAGATTTATGTTGTAGGTATTTCTTTGTTCTTGCTAAATGATAAGTACTAATCTGTGTTTTATTTTGCAAGATGCCTCCGAGAATTGACAACACGATCTTAGCAGCTCTTACCGTTATTATCCAAAACCAGCAAAATCAGCAAAACCAACAAGCCAATCCTATTCCTAATCCTATTCCCGACCGTGAGAGACACGGAAGGTGTTCATGGGTTGCTTCTCAACTATCTAGGAGCCAAGCCAAAACCTACGGTGGTGAGGTAGATCCCGTTCAGCTTTCGGGGTGGTTACGTGAAATGGAGAAGAGCTTTTCTCTTTATGATGTCCTTGAAGAGGATAAAGTTCATCTTGCTTCCCACATTTTAGTAAAGGAAGCAGATCAGTGGTGGACTCTTTCTGGTCCTACTGCTAAGTTGGAGCCTAATTTTGGGTGGACTCGTTTCCGTGAACTATTGGAGACGAGGTTTTATCCGGATGAGTTGAGGCAGCAGAAGCTGAAGGAGTTTATGGACTTTAAACAGGGGGTTCTTTCTGTTCAGGAGTTCACAACAAAGTTCAATGAGTTGGCTCATTATGCCACTCGACTTATTTCGAGGGAGGAAGACAAGGCCTTCTTTTACTTGGGAAAGCTTTCTCCCTAGGTGAAGGGAAAGATTAGTAGGGGTTCTACTTCTTTCGTCTCTATTTATAATGATGCTTTATGGGCGGAGAGTTCTATTCGGGAGATTGCCGAAGAGGCTCGTAATTCTTATATTGCTCCTAATTCTCATGGCAAGAGACCTTTATATCCTACTTCCCGACCTTCCTTTTCTCCCTCTTTTCCAAACAAGAGGAGAAACTTTCAGAGTGGACCCGCAAATCCGAGTAACCGTCCATTCTTTCCGAGCAACAACAACGATCTTATGGGTCGTATGTGCTTTCGGTGTAAGATGCCTTTGCATCCGGGTGTTGGCTGTTTCAACAAGCCACTTGTGTGCTTTAACTGTCAGAAGCCGGGACACAGGTATAATGAGTGTCCTGATAAGAAGAAGACGGTTTCTATACCGGCTATTTCTGGGAGACCTAAGGGTCGTATTTTTATCATGAGCCGAGCTGAGGCCGAGGCTCAACCTGACATAGTGACGGGTATGTTCTCAATTTATGAATTTCCGTGTTTAATTTTATTTGATACGGGAGCTTCCTTGTCTTTTATTTCTATGAGATTATCCGATAAATTGCCTATCAAAGCTTCAGTTGGGGAAAGTACACCAATATCTTTACCGTCTGGAGATGTATTTTCATGCTCTTATCTTCATTCCGACATTCCAATATCCATAAATGGATCTATTTTTCCGGCTAATCTTCTACGGTTTCCTCTTGAAGAGTTTGATATTATTCTGGGCATGGATTGGTTATCTACTTATCATGCTCGATTTGAATGCCGGGACCAGAAGATTATTCTTAAAAGTCCTTTGGGTATTCGTGTTTCTTATCAAGGAGTTAGAAAGCAAACAAGGGTGAAGTTAATCTCAGCTATGAAAATGATAAAGGTTTTGAAGAAGGGTCATCAAGCATTTCTATGTGTAGTGACTACTTCTGATTCTTCTCTTCCTTCTTTGAAGGATGTTCCTATTGTTCGAGAATTTCCGGATGTTTTTCCCGACGAATTACCCGGGATTGCTCCTGAAAGAGATGTTGAATTTTCCATCGATCTAGTTCCTGGAACTGGACCAATTGCTAAAGCTCCTTATCGAATGGCTCCTTCCGAATTGAAGGAATTGAGAATTCAACTTGATGATTTGATTGAGAAAGGCTTTATTAGGCCTAGTGCTTCTCCTTGGGGTGCTCCGGTGCTCTTTGTCAAAAAGAAAGACGGTTCTATGCGAATGTGCATTGATTATCGTGAGTTGAACCGTGTCAGCATCAAAAACAAATATCCTCTTCCACGTATTAACGATCTCTTTGACCAGTTATGTGGTGCTTCAACTTTTTCAAAGATTGATCTAAGATCGGGTTATCATCAAATCCCCGTTCGTGATGAAGATATTCCCAAAACTGCTTTTAGCTCGAGTTATGGTCATTTCGAATTCAATGTGATGCCATTCGGTTTGACTAACGCTCCCGCAATATTCATGGATCAGATGAATCGTACTTTCAGGGAGTACCTCGATAAATGTGTGGTGGTGTTTATTGATGATATCTTGATCTTTTCTAAATCTAAAGAAGAACATGCTGATCACCTTCGAACCATTTTGGGTGTTCTTCGACGCCAAAAGTGGTATGCTAAGTTCTCCAAATGTGAATTCTGGTTGCCGAGGTATCTTTCCTTGGTCATGTCATTTCCAAAGACGGTGTTATGGTCGATCCAGCTAAAATTGAGGCAGTTGTGGATTGGAAAAGTCCGAAAAATGTGTCCGAAATTCGGAGTTTCCTTGGTTTAGCAGGTTATTATCGTCGGTTTGTGAAAGATTTCTCCAAATTAGCAAGACCGATGACTCAATTGCTAGAGAAGGAAGCAAAGTATATTTGGACCGATGAATGTGAAATTGCCTTCTTGGAATTAAAGAAGAGATTGACTACCGCACCGGTTTTAACTTTACCAGATGATGAAGCTGATTATGATGTATATTGTGATGCTTCAAAGCATTGTTTGGGATGTGTCTTGATGCAGAATAGAAAAGTCATTGCTTATGCTTCTCGACAACTCAGGGTTCATGAAGTGAACTACCTGACTCATGATCTTGAGTTAGCAGCTGTAGTACATGCATTGAAAACTTGGAGACATTATCTTATTGGAGTTCATTGTCGAATCTACACCGATCATAAAAGCTTGAGGTGCATTTTTACTCAGAAAGAGTTGAACATGAGGCAGAGGAGATGGTTAGAGTTGGTGAATGTTTATGAGCCGAATTGATTTGTATTCATGAGGGAAAAGCTAAAAATGTTGTGGCAGAGGCTTTGAGTAGAAAGACTAGTCACTCATTAAATGCTCTTGGTACTTTACCCGATGAACTAGTAACCGAATTTCAGAAGCTTCAGATACAGTTTGTTGGGAAAGGATTTGATTATCTTGGTGCTTTGACTGCGGAACCTGATTTTTATCGAGAGATTCGTACTTGTTTACCGGAGGATGCTACTTTTATCGCCATACGAGCAAAGATACTACTTGGGCAAGCTAAAGATTGTGTGGTGGATAATGATGGCTACCAGCGTTACCATGGTAGAATGTATGTTCCGAGAAGTGCCGAGTTGAAAAAGAGAATACTTGATGAAGCTCACCTTTCTCCTTATTCTATTCATCCTGGCGGTGACAAAATGTATAAAGATTTGAGACCACAGTTTTGGTGGCCTAGGAGAAGATGGAAGTAAAGAGATGTTGTTAGTAAATGTCTTACTTGTCAAAAGGTGAAGATCGAACATCAAAGACCCGGAGGTTTGCTACAACCTTTGGAAATTCCTCTTTGGAAATGGGAGTCTATTTCTATGGACTTTGTGATGGCTTTACCTAAAACTTCTAGGGGAATGAATGCCATCTGGGTTATTGTAGACCGTCTAACCAAGTGTGTCAGATTCGTGCCTATCAAAGAAACTTGGAATATAGAGGTCTTAGCTGAGGCTTATGTGAGAGAGATAGTACGTTACCATGGAGTTCCTAATGATATAGTTTCAGATCGTGATCCGAGATTCAGTTCCCGATTCTGGACAGCTTTGCAAGAAGCCATGGGTAGTAAATTGTTGATGAGCACAGCATTTCATGCCGCTACTGATGGTCAAACTGAGAGAACGATCCAAACTTTGGAAGATCTTATTCGGGCTTGTGCTTTAGACTTTCATGCTTCTTGGGAGAAGTGTTTGCCTTTGGTTGAATTTTCTTATAACAACAGTTACCATGCTTCTATCAAGATGTCACCGTACGAGGCTTTATACGGTAGGACGTGCCGTAGTCCTGTTTGTTGGGATCAAGTCCAGGATGATCATATGTTGAGTCCCGACATAGTGACTGAAACAATTGATCAAGTTCAAGTCATTCGAGAGCGAATGAAAGCCGCTCAAGATAGACAGAAATCCTATGCTGATGTTCGTCGTCGACCACTTGAATTTGATGTTGATGATCGGGTATTCCTTAAAGTGTCACCAATGAAAGGAGTGAAACGGTTTGGAGTGAAAGGAAAGTTGAGTCCTAAATATATTGGACCGTTTCGTGTGCTTAAGAGAATTGGTCCTGTTGCTTATCGTTTGGAATTACCTCCGAACTGGAGTAAAGTTCATGATGTGTTCCATGTTTCGCAATTGAAGAAGTATATCAGTGATCCGAGTCATATTATTCAAGAGGAAGTGTTGGACTTGGAACCTAATTTGGCGTTGGAAGAAAGGCCGATTCGTATACTTGAAAGGGCTAACAAACAACTCAGAAACAAGGTGGTACCTTTAGTTCGTATTCTTTGGCGTTGTGGAAACGTCGAATCAGAAACTTGGGAAACCGAAGCTAAAATGTTAGCTAAATATCCCGAGCTCTTTGCTTGAGGTAAATTTCTTTCTTTTCTTCTTTCTATTCGATTTCTTCTTTCGAATATTCCGTTCCTTCTATCGAATAACATTTCTTATAGGTAGATTACTAGAAGCTTTAGTTAGAAATTTTAGGTATAGATAGTAGAGTTATTACCTTTACTATGAAATTTTTGAACTAAAAGCTTTTGAAAATATTTTAAGGATTTCAAGTAGTTTTACCGTCAAGAAGTGTTGAGACTTGTTATTGGAGACGTTCGATAACTGGTTTTCTCATTAGTTGATGCAAAAATGTATCTTTTAAAGTCTTTGACTTGGACGACGAGGTTCTTGACTGCAGACGAGAACCTTCCGCCCCAGTGATAAGACCCTGTAATTTTATTACGAATATATTTTTAACAGTTTTGAAATAGACCTACATATATGTTACTTTCCTTCTTATAAGTTTCGAGGACGAAACTTTTTAAAAGGAGGGGTGATTGTAACAACCCGAAAAGTACCCAATTTTTCTAGTAAAATTTCTTAAGGATACTTCCAGCAAGGTTAAGTTTTTAAAAAGAACTTTATTGGTGAGTCGTATTTAAAATTCCGAGTTCGTATTTGGAATTTCTGAGAGTGGCATTTCATTGATAAATCCGTTCTTTTTAGTCTAATCTTGGACTTTTCTTGACTTTTAAGTCGTCTTTGACTTTTCTTGACTTTTTAAAGTCGTCATTGACTTTTCTTGACTTTTAAGTCGTCATAAACTTTTCTTGACTTTTAAGTCATCTTTGACTTTTCTTGATTTTAAGTCAACTTTGACTTTCGTTGACTTTTTCCGACTCGCCTTGTAATTTTGAAGACCGAAATTTTATTTAAAAAAAAAATAAAATTTTTAATTTATTTTTATTAAGATTTATTTGGATTTATGATAATTTAATATAATTATTTTGAATTTATTCGGAATTAAAGAATAACTTTACGGTTTAACCGAACATCATTAACTATTCCCGAGTATCGTAAATCCCGAAACAAACCCGAAACTCGACTTTTGGCATGAGTCACACGCCCATGTATCTTGTTCCACTCACAATTAGATCTTTAATTGTTTCGATTAAACTAATAAAAATATCTAAGATATTTGTTACTTTATCTATCCGTCAACGGAAATTACGCAAATCGTTTACAAAACAGACCCGACTATCACCATTTCACACGGCACTCTCACCCTTTCTTAGGCCTTGATATTTTCATTTATTTTCATTAATATAACATAATATCTAGATATTTGATTTAATTAACTTAATATATAATTAATTATCTTATTATAATAATAAAACCCGAGTCAATTCCGTAACAACAATTTCAAAACCCGACCCATTATTTTCTCTATAAACACACGGCTCACTCACCACATTACTCACTAACAACTTTTCTTTTTACAATAAATCAAATTAAGATCTAATTAACACTTTCTTTAATCGTTCTTGAGCGTTCTTCGTCGTTCTTCATCCGTTCTTCGTCGTTCTTGAGCAAAATCATCATAAAACCTTCATTTCACGACCGTGACTTTTATTCCACGAAAAGTAACGAAGGAGATATGATCATTCCACGAAAAGGGGTCAGTGCAGTGAAACTGCACAAGTCACGACCGTGACTTGTATTTCACGACCGTGACTTTTATTTCACGACCGTGAGATGTGTTACCAATTCACCCGTGAGCCTTCAACATTAATTCGATCCTATCATTTCCAATTCTCATAATTCATTTCTAATAACTATCAACAATCAATATTCATCAACAACAATCATCAAATAACAACAATCATCATCCATAACATGAATCCTAAGCTTTCTAATCGTATTCTAAATACGAATTCTAGCATATAAAGCATGTAAAACACGTAAATGATATCGAGTAACCCTTCACCGTTACCTTTACGCGTCTTTAATCGATTCTAAACCTTCCTAGTCTCCACCTACAATACAATTAGATAATAAAAGACGAATATCATTCAACTTGAGAAAGACGGATAATTTAAAAAGCGAGTAAGACGGTAATTTTATCAATACGGATAGAGGAAGGTAAGAGAGGAAGAAAGAGACGAACTTACGTGAATTCTAGCAAGAAACGGAGGAGATACGGAGTTTCAAAGATGGATCAAAATTGGAGGCAAGGTTTGATGGTTTCTTAAGGAAGAAGTAAAAGGGTTGTGTTTGTGAATGAAAAATAGGTTAAATGGTAGTATGATATTTATAAGGAAAAAGTCAACAAAAGTCAAAGACGGCTCAAAAGTCAAGAAAAGTCA
>JAIUZE010024348.1:0-14411 GCA_022085475.1 Heliosperma pusillum | reverse complement strand
TAACAAACAGTCACGGGAAAACTTCCTATCATTTGCTAATTGCATATAAATCATATTAAAATATCATATCGCCTCATATCTACTAAGGCTCATTCCTTCATTCATTAAATAAAACCTTACCTGAAGACAAATCCCCGACCAGAGTCCCGCGACGGGTCATCAGTCAAAACGGGGCTGACTAGATCGTAGTTTGACCAAACCCGTTTGGTCAAACCGGCTAGAAACAGAGTCTTAGCCATTTAGGCTTGATCATAAGAATATCACATTCATTTCATGCTATTTCATTCTAATTTCTAACATGTGAATTATTAATTCTTACCCAACCCGCTTGACTTAAAGGATATCAAATTAAACTATAATCTCGTATTATAATCTCTAACATGTGAGGAATTATAATATTATGTAAAATACTTTTAATTAAATAATTGACTTATTACAATTTCCCACTTGCTAAATATTACAAAACACGATAAATTAACACTAAACTCAAAAACCGTCACAAGTCCAAAGTGAGGGCTCATGGGCTGATTTTGGGCCGGACCTAACATGGGCCTGGACTGGGCCCACGGGCCTATTTGGGCCTGTTTTGAGTCGACTTTTCTAAACTCGTTTCTTAATATTTCCCGCATGCTTTAACATATTTAAAACCCGTCAAAACAACAACAAAACATTCAAGTATCGACACAAACCCAAAGACCAAAACCCGGACCAACCCAAACTGGGCTGGACCGGTCTGGACCAGGCTGAACTGGGCCTGAACCGGCCAGTTCTCAGCCACCACACCCGGCCACTTTACACGGCCAAGATCACCAACCAACAACAACCATTTCCAATTATTTCTAACATGATTTTTATTAACAACATCCATTTTTAAACATCCAATTCAACCATCATCATACAAAAAACATGGTTATAAATAAATCATACAAATATGTCAAGAACACCAACCATACTATAAATTCATAAAACATGATAATAACAACTACTTAGCATGTTACTAACAAAAAATCATAAGTAACAATAATATGAGCTAAAACAAAAGAAACAAAGGCTATGTAACATTAAATCGTCGAGTAACTCGGAATCGTTACCTTAGCTAGCAAAATCAATTAGCACCAAAATAAGAAGTATAAACTAAGAAACCCGTCTTCTAATCTTCCCCTAATATATACGAGTCACCAAACTCGTCTTCAAAATCTTCCCCTATAAGAACTGACAAGAAAAACATTATTAGAATTAAAACTTGATTTTCCATAATTAAAGTGTTGAAAACGATTTTGACGGAATTGAAAATAAACCGTACTTGAAGATGGAGAGCGAAGAGGAGATTCTAGAAATATAAGTTAGGACGGATTTAATTAAGAAATGAAGGTTTTATGATGATTTTGCTCAATAACGACGAAGAACAAATGAAGAACGACGAAGAACGAATGAAGAACGATGAAGAACGATTAATTAGATCTTAATTTGATTTATTGTAAAATGAAAAGTTGTTAGTGAGTAAAGTGGGGTGTGTGAGCCGTGTAGTTATAGAAGAAATAATGAGTCGGGTTTTGAAATTGTTGTTACGGAATTGACTCGGGTTTTATTATTATAATAAGATAATTAATTAGATATTAAGTTAATTAAATTAAATATCTAGATATTATGTTATATTAATGAAAAGAAAGGAAAATATCAAGGCCTAAGAGAGAAAAGGAGCCGTGTGGATAGGTGAGGAATCGGGTCTGATTTTGAAGCGATTTGCGGCGTTTAAGTTAACGGATCGATAAAGTAATAAATATCTAAGATATTATTATTAGATTAATCAAAATAATGAAAATATCCAAAGTGAGTGGAAAAAGATGACATGGGGCGTGTGACTCATGCCAAAGTCGAGTTTCGGGTTTGTTTCGGGATTTACGATGACTCGGGAATAGTTAAATGATGCTCGGGTTTAAACCGTAAAACCTTATTATCAATTCCGAATAAATTCAAAATAATTTTATTAAATTATCATAAATTCTAATAAATCTAAATAAAAATAAATTAAAAATATTATTTTTTTAAATAAAATTTCGGTCTTCAAAAATACAAGGCGAGTCGGGAAAAAGTCAACGAAAGTCAAAGTTGACTGAAAAACGGGATTCTCATGGAATCTCTCAAAAATTCCAAATACGAACTCGGAATTTCAAAATACGACTCGTAACAATAAATTCTATTTTAAAACTCAAGTTTTGCTGAACAGTACTCGTAAGATATTTTACTAGAAAAATTGGGTACTTTTCGGGTTGTTACAATCACCCCTCCTTTTAAAAAGTTTCGTCCTCGAAACTTAGAAGAAGGAACGTAACATATATGTAGGTCTATTTCAAAACTGTTAAAATATACTTGTAATAAAAATACATGGTCTTATCAATGGGACGGAAGATTCTCGTCTGCAGTCAAGAATCTCATCGTCCAAGTCAAAGACTCAAAAGATACAATTTCGCATCAATAAATGAGAAAACTAGTTATCGAACGTCTCCAATAACAAGTCTCAACACTCCTTGACGGTAAAATACTTGAAATCATAAAACATTTCCAAAAGCTTTTAGTTCAAAAATTTTATAGTAAAAGTAATAACTCTACTATCTATGCTTAAAGTTTCTAACTAAAGCTTCTAAAAATCTATCTAAGAGAAATGATAATCGATAGAAGGAATGTAATATTCGAAAGAATAAATCGAATAAAAAGAAGTAAAGAAAGAAGAAATAAATCACAAAACTATCTTCCATCTATGACAATTCAAATGTCGATCGCAACTCGACCACACTAACTGTACAAGCAAACTAGTCCTCAAGAGAGTGCAATAATCCTCAACAATTTTCAATCATCAGATTCCTACCAAATTATTTCATAAGCATGACACATCGAGTAACAACTCCCAATTATTTAAATTCAATTAAAATCTTCTAAGGTCCATCAAAACTCTTATTGGAAATTACCATCAAAATATTTATAATTAGGGAAACAAGACCGCTAACCACCACCAAGTAAAGGACTTACTATGAAATCCTTTAATCCGATTTATCCTAAAATTCATTATCCTAAATTATTAATAATGAACCTTCTCATCCTCAAAAGTTGAATCTCGAAACCTCAAAGAGATTAGTCACCCAAATCTCGATTCACTTAACTTTTGCCAAACATAGGGCAATGTGACCGTAATCAATTTATTTATCCTTTCCAAACTCTTAATACATCGGTTTTCGCTTATGTCGATATTCCTCAAGTTGTGTCATCAAATCCTAATTCCACAAAGTATTTGTTCCCGTTATGGTCCAACATTTAACGACAACAAAGTCCCAAGTAACAGTAAAAATCACTCAACTTCCTAACCACAACTACAACTATTATTAGGCTTATTTCGATCCTCAAAAAGATATTGCAACTTCAAGCTTTCATATTTTAAAACCACTAGGATAGTTCCTTCCTAAACTTATTCTCCATTTTCTATAATCATTTTAAACACGAAACTAGCTCCATAGGACGGTTAGGTATCATATTCGAAACTCCTTCAAAACACCTCCACTAACCCTTACGATAGCTAAAAGAAAACTACCTCTCCAGAGAGTAGGGATAAAAGATCATGATACTAGGAACATTAGGAAGCATTATTAAAGACTAAGATAAGAAGAAATTAAAAGACGAAGGCGAGAAAAGAAATGAGGTTGATTTAAGGAAGTGAAACTACCAGACACTATTTCCGGACGGTAAAGATATAGGAGTACTTTCTCCAGTTGAAGCTTTGAGAGGTAATTTATCGGGTAATCTCCTCGAAATAAAGGATAAAGAAGCTCCCGTATCTAATAAAATTAAACACGGTATTTCTTAAATTGAAACATACCAGTCACCAGGTCTGGTTGAGCATCGGCCTCAGCGCGGCTCATGACGAAAATTCGACCCTTCGGTCTCCCAGATGTAGCTGGTGTAGAAGCTATCATCTTCCTATCAGGACATACAAATGACTTGTGTCCCGGTTTCAGACAAGTAAAGCATCCAATTGGCTTGTTGAAACAGCCAATACCTGGATGCATAGGCATCTTGCACGCAAAACAGGTACGACCCTTAGGATCGTTGTTGTTGCTCGGGACAAATGGACGGTTTGTCGGATTTGCCTGTCCACTCTGAAATTTCCTCCTCTTGTTTGGAAAAGAAGGAGAAAAGGAAGGTCGGGAAACAAGATATAGTGGTCTCTTGCCATAAGAATTAGGAGCCACATACGAGGAACGAGCCTCGTCAGCAATCTCCCGAATAGAACTCTCCGCCCAAATGGCATCATTGTAGATCGAGACAAAAGAAGTAGAACCCCTACTGATCTTCCCCTTTATCTGAGGAGACAGTTTTCCCTGATAAAAGAAGGCTTTGTCTTCCTCTACTCTAATAAGTCGAGTGGCATAATGAGCCAACTCATTGAACCTGGTTGTGAACTCTTGAACCGAAAGAACTCCTTGTTTGAAGTCCATAAACTCCTTTAATTTCTGCTGCCTCAACTCATCCGGGTAGAACCTCGCCTCCAATAGTTCACGGAAACGAATCCACCCGAAATCAGGCTCCAACTTAGCAGTAGGACCAGAAAGAGTCCAACACTGATCTGCTTCCTTCACTAAAAAGTGGGAAGCAAGACAAACTTTATCCGCCTCGAGGACATCATAAAGAGAAAAGTTTTTCTCCATTTCTCGTAACCACTCTGAAAGCTTAACGGGATCCACTTCGCCATCATAGGTTTTTGCTTGGCTCCTAGATAGCTGTGAAGCAACCCACGTATAACTCACGTGTCTCTCACGGTCGGGAGGAGGAATAGGAATCGCCTGCTGATTTTGCTGATTTTGTTGGTTCTGAATAATAACGATAAGAGCTGCTAAGATCGTGTTGTCAATTCTCGGAGGCATCTTGCAAAAGAAAACACAGATTAGTACTTATCATTTAGCAAGCACAAAGAGACTACAACATAAATCCTAATCTACCCATCTTACCCTTCTATCTCACAAGTTTATTATTTATTACGGTCAAGTTATTTATGCAAGGGTACACAAACGTGCGTCGGGAGCAAATATGCTCTGATACCAACTGTGACACCCTCAAATTTGCGGAAGAAAGAAAAAAAAATAATTTAACTAGATCAAAGATAAGAATACAATAAAAGGTGTCATAAATAAAAAGGGTTCATACAAAAGGAAAATAATATTATACATAAAAATTATACAAGACGGGAGACATATCTCCCGTATAAATACGGAAATAAAAGAGTGTCTAATAATATACAAACTATGAACCGAATATAGGTCCAAGGTAAATACTTCGCTCGCTAGCTCGTCCATGTACCCAAAATATGCATCACCACCTGTGCGACCGCATTAAATATAAACACGGAAGCCACAGTCAGTGGGGAGTAACTCCGAGTTCTCCCAGCCACGAAATGTCGAGTTTAATGAAACATGAATAACATAAAAGCAAGGTATATAGAAAATACAAAACCTTAACATATATGATATGCTTTTCATGTTATGAAACAATTAACTAACATATAACCTATCATATGAAAGCTATCATGTGAAACCGATAATAAAATATAACAAGAGGTAGGGAAGCTGGTATGCGAGCTCAGAGGTTACCCTGTAACGTGGCCATGATACACTCAAACCCTAATCAACACGTAATCATGTGAATCAGTTAACAATCGGTAATCCAAACTCTATCAATCTTAGCCGGCTTGCATATCACCTTCTAAAACTCATAGAATCATACAAACATGAAAGACCAATACTTCTACAAACAGGCATAAGTTCTCAGGACAGTCAATATACGACTTCTGTAACTCGAGGCTATACCACAAGGTAGGAAAACATCCTAGTCCTAGACTGATCAGACCTAGCGACAACAGCTATTCCATTCCCCGTCTCATGACATAACCGTACACGAGAAAATCTACTAGGCGACCCCCTAAGCAGAGATGGCTAGTACTTAAGCTGGCTCCATTCCCAAAATGAAATAGGCAGCCATGCCCCGACTTGGATATAAACCCACCAAGCCGAGACACAAAAGCTATCAAGCAGTGAACTCCATATGCTCGTTAAAGATAGTACGGCCTATCAATGTCATGGTCCAAGATACTCATTTAGAATTAGAATGGTCAAGACGCCATATACTCATAATTTTCTATGGGTACTTAGTCAACACGACACCAACCATATAATCAAACAGTCACGGGAAAAACTTCCTATCATGTGACTAATTGCATACAAATCATATTCAAATATCATATCGCCTCATATCTACTAAGGCTTATTCATTCATTCATTAAAATAAAACCTTACCTGAAGACAAATCCCCGACCCGAGTCCCGCGACGGGTCATCAGTCAAAACGGGGCTGACTAGATCTTAGTTTGACCAAACACGTTTGGTCAAACCGGCTAGAAACAGAGTCTTTATCACATAGACATAAAATCAACATATTCATTACATGTTATTTTTATTAAAACTTCTAACATGTGAATTATTAAATCTTACGTAAACCCCCGCTTGACTTAAATGATATCCAATTAAACTACGATCTCGTCTTATAATTTCTAACATGTGAGAAATAATAATTTTATGAAAAACCTTTTAATTAAATATGTTACTTATTAATATTTCTCACTTGCTAATTATTACAAAACGCGATAAAATAACTATAACTCAAAAACCGTCACAAGTCCCAAAGTGGGACCCACGGCTGATTTGGGCCGAGACATTACATGGGCCTGGACTGGGCCCCACGGCCTGGTTTTGGGCTGTTTTGGCTTTTGATCGATTTTACTAAAAACCGTTTCTTAAAATTTCCCGCATGCTTAACATAATTAAAACCCGTCAAAACAACATAACAATCAAACATCGACACAACCCAAAGACCAAAACCCGGACCCACCATGGACCAACCCAGACCGGTCTGGACCGGGCCTGAACCGGCCTGAACCGGCTGGTTTGGGTCCGGTTTTCCAGCCATTCTACACGGTTCAACCAACCAAAATTCCAAATAAATTCCAAACTTGTTTTAATTAACAACATCCATTTTTAAACATCCAATTCAACCATCATCATACAAAAATTATTATTATGTACAAATCATAAAAATATGTCAAGAATACTAAACTTGTTATAAATTCATACAACATGATAAAAACAACTACTTATCATGTTACTACCAAAAATCCATAAATAACAACAACATGAACAAAAACTAAAAGTATGAACCAAAAACAAAAGAAACAAAAGCTAATAAAAGCTATGTAACATATATTCGTCGAGTAACTCGGAATCGTTACCTAGCTAGCAAAATCAAGTAGCACCAAAATAAGAAGTAAAGAAAAACCCGTCTACTAATCTTCACCCAAAATATACGAGTCACCAAACTCGTCTTCCAAATCTTCCCCTATAAGAAATGACAAGAAAAACATTATTAGAACTTAAACTTGATTTTCCATAATTAAATGTTGAAAACGATTTTGACGGAATTGAAAATAAACCGTACTAGAAGATGGAGAGCGAGGAGGAGATTCTAGAAATATAAGTTAGGACGGATTTAATTAAGAAATGAAGGTTTTATGATGATTTTTCTCAAGAACGACGAAGAACGGATGAAGAACGCTCAAGAACGAATGAAGAACGTTGAAGAACGATTAATTTGATCTTAATTTGATTTATTGTAAAATGAAAAGTTGTTAGTGAGTAATGATGGGTGAGTGAGCCGTGTAATATAGAGAAAAATGACGAGTCGGGTTTTGAAATTGTTGTTACTGAATTGACTCGCGTTTAATAATTATATTACGGTAATTGATTAAATATTAAGTTAATTAAATTAAATATCAAGATATTATGTTATTGTAAGCAAAAGTAATGAAAATATCAAGGTCTAAGAGAGGAGAGGGAGCCGTGTGATGTTGTGCTTGTCGGGTCTGTTTTGTAAACGATTTGCGTAATTTCCGTTGACGGATCGATAAAGTAACAAATATCCAAGATATTTGTATTAGTTTAATCGAAACAATTAAAATATCTCAAGTGAGTGGAAAACGATGACATGGGCGTGTGACTCATGCCAAAGTCGAGTTTCGGGTTTGTTTCGGGATTTACGAGGAGTCGGGAATAGTTAAATGATTCCCGGGTTTAAACCGTAAAACCTTATTATAAATTCCGAATAAATTCAAAATAATTTTATTAAATTATCATAAATTCTAATAAATCTAAATAAAAATAAATTAAAAATATTATTTTTTTAATAAAATTTCGGTCTTCAAACTTACAAGGCGAGTCGGGAAAAGTCAACGAAAGTCAAAGTCGACTTAAAAGTCAAGAAAAGTCAAAGATGACTTAAAAGTCAAGAAAAGTTTATGACGACTTAAAAGTCAAGAAAAGTAAATGACGACTTTAAAAAGTCAAGAAAAGTCAAAGACGACTTAAAAGTCAAGAAAAGTCAAAGATGACAAAAAACGGGATTTTCATGAAATCTCTCAGAAATTCCAAATACGAACTCGGAATTTCAAAATACGACTCGAAACAATAAATTCTATTTTAAAAACTTAAGTCTGCTGAAAAGTGTTAGTAAATATTTTTACTAGAAAAATTTGGGTACTTTTCGGGTTGTTACAATCACCCCTCCTTTTAAAAAGTTTCGTCCTCGAAACTTAAAAGAAGAAAAGTAACATATATGTAGGTCTATTTCAAAACTGTTAAAAATATACTTGTAATAAAAATATAGGGTCTTATCAATGGAACGGAAGATTCTCGTCTATAGTTAAGAACATCAACGTCCCAAATCAAAGACTTTAAAAAATACATTTTCGCATCAATAAATGAGAAAACTAGTTATCGAACGTCTCCAATAACAAGTCTCAACACTCCTTGACGGTAAAATACTTGAAATCATAAAATATTTCCAAAAGCTTTTAGTTCAAAAATTTATAGTAAAGGTAATAACTCTACTATCTATGCTTAAAATTTCTAACTAAAACTTCTAACAATCTATCTATAGAGGATGATATTCAATAGAAAGAACGGAATATTCGAAAGAATAAATCGAATAGAAAGAAATAAAGAAAGAAGAAAGAAGAAAGAAGAAAGAAGGATGAACCCCAATACTATCTTCCCCCTATGAAAATTCTAATGTCGATTGTAACTCGACAATACTAACTGCAACAGAATCTAGTCCTCAAGAGAGTGCAATATATCCTCAACATTTTCAATCATCGGATTCCTACCAAAATATTTCATAAGTACGACACATCGAGTAACATCTCCCCATTATTCAAATTCAATTACAATCTTCTGAGGTCCATCGATACGGTAAACTTCATAACTAACAACCCATGTAAGATTCATTACGAACTCTAATCTTCTTAGTTCCTTCAAAACTCTTATTGGAAACCACCATAAAAATATTTATAATTAGGGAAACAAGACCGCTAACAACCATAAGGTAAAAGAGATTTATCATGAAATCCTTTGATCCAATTTATTCCAAAAATTCATTCCTCTAATTTATTAACAATTAACCTTCTCATCCTCAAAAGTTGAATCACAAAACCTCAAAGAGATTAGTCACACAAATCTCGATTCACTTAACTTTTGCCAAACATAGGCAATGTGACCGTAATCAATTTATTTATCTCTTCCAAACTCTCAATACATCGGTTTTTGCTTATAACAATATTCCTCAAGTTTGGTCATCCAAATCCAAAATTTCACAAGGTAATTATTCCCGTTAGGGTCCAACATTTAAAGACCATAATTTCCCAAGTAACACTTAAAGAATCACTAAAATTCTTAACCACAACTACCAACTTATCATTATGATTATTTCGATTCTCAAAACGATATTGCAACATTAATCTTTCATAGTCTAAAACCACTAAGAGACTTTCCTCCTAAGTTTATCCTCAAATCCTTATAATCATCTAAACACGGAACTAGCTTAATAGGATGGCTAGGTACCATATTCGAAACTTCTTATTTACTCCAAAATAGACATATCATAAGCATGGTCTTCAAACCAATACTAAACTTCTAAGTCCAAAAGACTAAATTACTAATGAGTTAAGAAGTCATAGGCAACTCATTCGATCTTACACCCTCGAATATCATGAACTATTTACACACAATTCATGACAAGTATCTAGCATTAAAATCATTAAACATAACTTACCACACCTTCCTCAAGGATACCAACTCTCACCACCATAGGGTGAAATTAGATCTATACCATTTTCCTCAAATCACAAGTTCATTCTACCTCACACTAATATTCCACAAAATTTAAAGTTCTTCCGACTAAGTATAGTATACACCCCAAACAAATGGGTATGACATCCTAAAAAAAAAATTACAAAAGGAAGGTAAGGGTACCAATGGTAAGATGGAGGAACTATCAAGAGAAATTTCCAAGAGGCAATTAGGTTGGAAGGGAAAGAAGCACCTAGATAGAAGGAAGAGAGCATAATACAATAAGGGCGAGAGAATTCAAAGATGAAGAAGGAATTCACTTCCATTAAGCTTATAAATCTTCAAATCTTCGGTAGAGGATACTCCTTCTAGGTAACACATATTCCACCATAAGGCGTAATATTGCTCCTAGCAATCTGGCTAGCCACCCAAGCATAGCCTCCTTGGCAATTGTCTTCTTTATGAGGCGGGACCTGGTTGGCATCAACAACGATCTCTTCTACACGAGGTCCAACCGTCTTCATAAGAAACAAAACAAATTAAGTTACTCCTAACAATTAGCACAAACAATTAGACTACAACATAAATCCTAATCTACCCATCCTACCATTCTATCTCACAAGTTTATTATTTTATTAAGGTCAAGGTATTTATACAAGGGTACACAAACGTGCGTCGGGAGCAAAAATAGCTCTGATACCAACTGTGACACCCTCAAATTTGCGGAAAGAAAAAAAATAATTTAATACATAACGAAGGTGTCTTAAATACAAAGGTTCATAACAAAAGGAAAATAATATATTATACAAACTAAATATCCAAAACGGGAGACATATCTCCCGTATAAATACGGAAATAAAAGAGTGTATAATAATATACAAACTATGAACCGAATATAGGTCCAAGGTAAATACTTCGCTCGATAGCTCGTCCATGTACCCCAAATATGCATTCACCACCTGTTCGACCGCATTAAATATAAACACGGAAGCCACAGTCAGTGGGGAGTAACTCCGAGTTCTCCCAGCCACGAAATGTCGAGTTTAATGAAACATGAAAAAAATAAAAGCAATGTATATATAAAATACAAAACCTTAACATATATGATATGCTTTTCATGTTATGAACCAGTTAACTAACATATAACCTAGCATATGAGAGCTATCATGTGAATCTGATAATAAATATAACAATAGGTAGGGAAGCTGGTATGCTAGCTCAGAGGTTACCCTGTAACGTGGCCCTGATACACTCAAACCCTAATCAACACGTAATCATGTGAATCAGTTAACAAATCGGTATAATCCAAACTCTATCAATCATAGCCGGCTTGATCTCACCGTCTAGAACTATTTAGATCATACAAACATTGGAAGACTAATACTTCTACAAACAGGCAAAAGTTCTTTAGCCCAGTCATAGTCGACTCGAACTCGAGGCTATACCACAAGTAGGGAAACATCCTAGTCCTAGACTGATCAGACTAGCGACAACAGCTATTCCGCTCCCGGTCCAAGACTAACGTCTATGAGAAATTACTAGGCGACCCCCTAAGCAGGAGCTGGCTAGTAACTTAAGATGGCTCCACGTCCCAAAAATGGGATAAGGCAGCCCATGCCCCGACTTGGTATAAAACAAAACAAGGCCGGGGGGGACACAAAAGCTATGCAAAGCTGTGAACCCTCATATCTCGTTAAAGATAGTACGGAGCCTATCAATGTCATGCCCACTATAATTTAGAATTAGAATGGTTCAAGACGCCATATATCCATAATTTCTCTATGGGTTATTAGTCAACACGACCACCAACATATAAACACACAGTTCACGGGAGCACATTTCCTATCATGTGACAATTGCATAAAATAATAATCAAATATCAATCGCCTCATATCTACTAAGGCTAATTCAATAATTAAATACAACTTTACTTGAAGACAAATCCCCGACCCGAGTCCCGCGAGGGGTCATCAGTCAAATCGGGGCTGACTAGATCTTAGTTTGACCAAACCCGTTGGATCAAACCGGCTAGAAACAGAGTCTGTATCACATAGACATAGACATAAAAATCAACATATTCATTACATGTTATTTATTAAAACTTCTAACATGTGAATAAATAAATATTACGTAACCCCGCTTGACTTAAAGGATATCAAATTAAATTACGATCTCGTCTTATAATTTCTAACATGTGAGAAATAATAATTTTATGAAAAACCTTTTTAATTAAATATTTTACTTATTAATATTTCCCCCTTGCTAAATATTACAAAACACGATAAAAATGACGATAACTCAAAACCCGACACGAGTCCCAAGGTGGGACCCACGGGCTGAATTGGGCCGGACCCACATGGGCCTGTTTTGGGCCTCACGGACAGAATTGGGCTGTTTTGGCCTTTGATTCGATTTTACTAAAAACCGTTTCCTAATATTTCCCGCATGCTTTAACATATTTTAAAACCCGTCAAAACAACAACCAATCAATCAAACATCGACACAACGCAAAGACCAAAACCCGGACCCACCTTGACCAACCCAGACCGGGTCTGAACCGGCCTGGACCGGTCTGGTTTGGTCCGGTTCTAACCACACCATTCGGCCCCACCAACAACAACATCAAATAAATTCCAACATGTTTTTAATCATCAAACAACCATTTTAACATTCATCCTTACAAAAATCATTATTATTAAAAATCATCAAAATTTGTCAAGAACACTAAAACAACATAAAAATCATAACTTAGTAAAAATCATGAAAATTCTTCAAGAACACTAAACTTGTTAAAATTTCATAAACAACATAAAAATCATAACCTAGTAAAAATCATTAAAATTCTTCAAGAATAATAAATCATCATAAAAATTTTCTACAACTTAAAAATTATCAAGAACAATAAATCATCATAAAAATTTCCTACAACTTAAAAATTATCAAGAACAATAAATCCTCATAAAAATTTCCTACAACTTAAAAATTATCAAGAACAATAAATCATCATAAAAATTTCCTACAAATTAAAAATTATCAAGAACAATAAATCATCATAAAAATTTCCTACAACTTAAAAATCATCACAAACAATAAATCATCATAAAAATTCCCTACAACTTAAAAATCATCAAGAATCATAAAACAACATAAAAATTCCATAAAACATAAAAATCATCAAGAATCATAAAACAACATAATAACCACTACTTAACATATTATTAACTAAAAATCCATAAATAATAAAAACATGAACCAAAAATAAAGATGAACCAAAATCAAAAGGAACAAAACTAAAGACTATGTTACTAACTAAAATCATAAATAACCATGATATGAACAAAAACTAAAAGCTACAAAAACAAAACTAAGGCTATGTGACATTAATTCGTCGAGTAAAACGGAATTGTTACCTTAGCTAGCCAAAATCACTTAGCACCAAAATATAAGAAGTATATAAATAAGAAAAACCTTCTACTAATCTTCACCCAATATATACGAGTCTCCAAACTCGTCTTCAAAGTCTTCCACCTATAAGAAATAACAAGGGAAAACCTTTTAGACTAAAAATATTAAAATTTCCATAATTAAAGTGTTGACAAAAGATTTGACGGAATTGGAAATATAACCGTACGTGAAGATGAGGAAGGAGCGAAGAGGAGTCTAGAAATATAAATTAGGATGGATTTAATTAAGAAACGAAGATTTTATGAAGGTTTTGCTCAAGAACGATGAAGAACAATTGATGAACGATGAAGAACACGAAGAACGATTAAAGAAAGTGATGTTTTGATCTTTATTCGATTTATTGTAAGATGAAAAGTTGTTTGTGAGTAGTGATGGTGTTGTGTGTGCCGTGTGTTTATAGGCAATTAAGGACGTCGAGTTTTGAAATTGTTGTTACGTAATTGACTCGCGTTTAATAATTATTTTACGGTAAACGATTAAATATAATTAACGATAAAGTTAATTATAACAAATATCTAGATATTATGATTATTGTATCAAAAGTAATGAAAATAGCAAGGCTATTAGAGGACTTTTTGAGCCGTGTGGTATGGTGACTTCCGGGTCTGTTTTTGCTCGATTTGCGTAATTTTCGTTAACGGATCGATAAAGTTGAAAATATCTACGATATTCTTATTAGTTTAATCAAAAGAATTAAACTATCTCATGTGAGTGGAAAACGATGACATGG
>JAIUZE010024347.1:0-10011 GCA_022085475.1 Heliosperma pusillum | reverse complement strand
CACCCCTCCTTTTAAAAAGTTTCGTCCTCGAAACTTAGAAGAAGGAACGCAACATATATGTAGGTCTATTTCAAAACTGTTAAAAATATATTTGTAATAAAATACGGGGTCTTATCTACGGAACGGCAGGTTCTCGTCAGCATCAAGAATATCGATAGAAGGTACGTAATCTTCGAACGGTTAAATCGAATAGAAAGAGGAAAGAAAGAATGAAATTTACCTCAAGCAAAGAGCTCGGGATATTTAGCCAATATTTTAGCTTCGGGTTCCCAAGTTTCTGATTCGACGTTTCCACAACGCCAAAGGATACGAACTAAAGGTACCACCTTGTTTCGGAGTTGTGTGTTAGCCCTTTCAAGTATACGAATCGGCCTTTCTTCCAAAGCCAAATTAGGTTCCAAGTCCAACACTTCTTCTTGAATAATATGACTCGGATCACTGATAGACTTCTTCAATTGCGAAACATGGAACACATCATGAACTTTGCTCAAGTTCGGAGGCAATTCCAGACGATAAGCAACAGGACCAACTCTTTGAAGCACACGAAACGGCCCAATATATTTAGGACTCAACTTCCCTTTCACTCCAAACCGTTTCACTCCTTTCATTGGTGATACTTTAAGAAATACCCGGTCTTCAACATCAAATTCAAGCGGTCGTCGACGAACGTCAGCATAGGATTTCTGTCTATCTTGAGCGGCTTTCATTCGTTCACGAATGACTTGAACTTGATCGATCGTTTCAGTAACAATGTCGGGACTCAACATATGATCATCTTGTACTTGATCCCAACAAACAGGACTACGGCATTTCCTCCCGTATAAAGCCTCATATGGTGACATCTTGATAGAAGCATGGTAACTGTTATTATAAGAAAATTCCACCAAAGGCAAACTCTTCTCCCAAGATGTATGAAAGTCTAAAGCACAAGATCGAAGAAGATCTTCCAAGGTTTGGATCGTTCTCTCGGTTTGACCATCTGTCGCGGCATGAAAAGCGGTGCTCATCAACAATTTACTACCCATGGCTTCTTGTAAGGCTGTCCAGAATCGGGAACAGAATCTCGGATCACGATCGGAAACTATATCTTTAGGAACTCCATGGTAGCGTACTATCTCTCTCATATAGGAATCAGCTAAGTTATCTATACTCCAAGTTTCTTTGATAGGTATGAATCGGGCACACTTGGTTAGACGGTCAACAATAACCCAGATGGCATTCTTTCCACTAGATGTTCTAGGTAAAGCCATCACAAAATCCATAGAAATAGACTCCCATTTCCACAGAGGAATCTCCAAAGGTTGCAGCAAACCTCCGGGTCTTTGATGATCAATCTTCACCTTTTGACAAGTAAGACATCTACTAACATACGCCTTCACTTCAATCTTCATCCTAGGCCACCAGAATTGTGGTCTCAAATCTTTATACATTTTGTCGCCACCCGGATGAATAGAATAAGGAGAAAGGTGAGCTTCATCAAGTATTCTCTTCCTCAACTCGGCACTTCTCGGAACATACATTCGACCATGGTAACGAAGGTATCCATCATGATCCACCACACAATCCTTAAGCTTGCCCCGTGATATTTTGCTCGACAATGGCGGATATAAAAGTAGCAATCCTCGGCAAACAAGTACGAATCTCACGATAAAAATCAGGTTCCGCAGTCAAAGCACCAAGATAATCAAACCCTTTCCCAACAAACTGTATCTGAAGCTTCTGAAATTCGGTTATAAGTTCATCAGGTAAAGTACCAAGAGCATTTAATGAATGACTAGTCTTCCTACTCAAAGCATCTGCCACGACATTTGCTTTTCCCTCGTGATAAATCAATTCAGCATCATAATCATTCACCAACTCTAACCATCTTCTCTGCCTCATGTTCAACTCTTTCTGAGTAAAAATACACCTCAAGCTCTTATGATCAGTATATATTCGACAATGAACTCCGATAAGATAGTGTCTCCAAGTCTTCAAGGCATGTACTACCGCCGCTAACTCAAGATCAGGAGTCGGGTAATTCACTTCATGAACCCTGAGTTGTCGAGAAGCATAAGCAATAACCTTTCTATTCTGCATCAAGACACATCCCAAACCATGCTTTGAAGCATCACAATATACATCATAATCAGCTTCATCATCTGGTAAAGTTAAAACCGGTGCGGTAGTCAATCTCTTCTTTAATTCCAAGAAGGCAAGTTCACATTCATCCAAATATACTTTGCTTCCTTCTTTAGCAATTGAGTCATCGGTCTTGCTAATTTGGAGAAATCCTTCACAAACCGACGATAATAACCCGCTAAACCAAGGAAACTCCGTATCTCGGACACATTTTTCGGACTTTTCCAATCCACAACCGCCTCAATTTTAGCTGGATCGACCATAACACCGTCTTTGGAAATGACATGACCAAGGAAAGATACCTCGGGCAACCAGAATTCACATTTGGAGAACTTAGCATACCACTTTTGGCTTCGAAGAACACCCAAAATGGTTCGAAGGTGATCAGCATGTTCTTCCTTAGATTTTGAAAAGATCAGAATGTCATCAATAAATACCACCCCACATTTATCAAGATACTCCCGGAAGGTACGATTCATCTGATCCATGAATATAGCTGGAGCATTAGTCAAACCGAATGGCATCACATTGAATTCGAAATGACCATACCTCGAGCTGAAAGCAGTCTTCGGAATATCTGCTTCCCGAACGGGAATCTGATGATAACCCGATCTAAGATCGATCTTTGAGAAAGTAGAAGCACCACGTAGCTGGTCAAATAGATCATTAATACGAGGAAGAGGATATTTGTTTTTGATGGTAACACGGTTCAATTCACGATAATCGATGCACATCCGCATAGAACCATCTTTCTTCTTGACAAATAGTACGGGCGCACCCCAAGGAGAAGCACTAGGCCTTATAAAGCCTTTCTCAATTAAGTCATCAAGTTGGATTCTCAACTCTTTTAACTCCGAAGGGGCCATACGATAAGGTGCTTTGGCAATTGGTCCAGTTCCAGGAACTAGATCAATAGAGAATTCAACATCTCTTTCAGGAGCAATTCCCGGTAATTCATCGGGAAAAACATCGGGATATTCACAAACAATAGGAACATCCCTCAAAGAAGGGAGAGAAGAATCAGAAGTAGTCACTACACATAGAAATGCTTGATGACCCTTCTTCAAAACATTTAACATTTTCATAGCCGAGATTAACTTCACACTTGTTTGTTTTCTAACTCCTTGGTAAGAAATACGAACACCCAAAGGACTTTTTAGAATGATTTTCTGATCACGACATTCAAATCGTGCATGATGAGTAGCTAACCAGTCCATACCCAGAATAATATCAAACTCTTCTAAAGGAAACCGAAGAAGATTTGCAGGAAAAATAGATCCATTTATGGATATTGGAATGTCGGAATGAAGATAAGAACATGAAAATACTTCTCCAGATGGTAAAGAAATAGGAGTAGTTTCTCCAATTGAAGCTTTAAGCGGTAACTTGTCGGATAGTCTCATGGAAATAAAAGATAAGGAAGCTCCCGTATCAAACAATATTACACACGGAAACTCATAAATCGAGAACATACCCGTAACGATGTCTGGCTGAGCATCAGCCTCAGCTCGGCTCATAATAAAAATCCGACCCTTAGGTCGCCCAGAAACCACCGGTGTGGACACCGTACCCTTCCTCTCAGGACATACATTCGCCTTGTGCCCTGACTTCTGACAAATAAAGCATATAAACGGCTTGTTGTAGCAACCAACACCAGGGTGAATAGGCATCTTGCATGTAAAGCAGACACGACCTTTAAGGTCGTTGTTGGTACTCGGGATAAATGGACGGTTTCTCTGATTAGCCGGTCCACTCTGAAAGTTTCTCCTCTTGTTTGGAAAAGAGGGAGAAAATGAAGGTCGGGAAGAAGGATATAAAGGTCTCTTGCCAAAGGCATTAGGAGCAACATAAGAAGCACGAGCTTCCTCGGCAATCTCCCTGATAGAACTCTCCGCCCAGATGGCATCATTATAGATCGCGACAAAGGAAGTCGAACCTCTACTAATCTTCCCCTTTATCTGGGGAGAAAGCTTTCCCAAATAAAAGAACGCTTTGTCTTCTTCTACCCTAATAAGTCGAGTGGCATAATGAGCCAACTCATTGAACCGGGTAGTGAACTCCTGAACCGATAATTTGTCTTGTTTAAAATCCATGAACTCCTTCAACTTTTGTTGCTTCAACTCATCCGGATAAAACCTCGTCTCCAAAAGTTCCCGGAAACGAGTCCACCCGAAATTAGGCTCCAACTTAGCGGTAGGACCAGAAAGAGTCCACCACTGATCCGCTTCTTTCACCAAGAAGTGAGAAGCTAAACGTACCTTGTCCTCTTCAAGGACATCATAAAGAGAAAAACTCTTCTCCATCTCTCGTAACCACTCGGAAAGTTTAACGGGATCAACTTCGCCATCGTAGGTTTTGGCTTGGCTCCTCGATAGCTGAGAAGCGACCCACGTATAACCACCGTGTCTCTCACGGTCAGGATTCGGATTTACTTGCTGGTTTTGCATATTTTGCTGGTTTTGGATAATAACGGTAAGAGCTGCTAAAATGGTGTTGTCAATCCTCGGAGGCATCTTGCAAAAGGAAAACACAGATTAGTACTTAACATTTAGCAAGAACAAGAAGACTACAACATAAATCCTAATCAACCCATCTTACCCTTCTATCTCACGGTTTATTATTTCTTAAGGTCAAGTTATTTATGCAAGGGTACACAAACGTGCGTCGGGAGCAAAATAGCTCTGATACCAACTGTGACACCCTCAAATTTGCGGAAAGAAAAAAAAATAATTTAAATACATAACCAAGGGTGTCATAAATAAAAAGGGTCATTACAAAACGGAATAATATTCTAAAAAGAAATATACAAGACGGGAGACATATCTCCCGTATAAATACGGAAATGAAAGAGTGTATAATAATATACAATCTAAGAACCGAATATAGGTCCAAGGTAATACTTCGCTCGCTAGCTCGTCAATGTACCCAAATATGCATTCACCACCTGTTCGACCGCATTAAATATAAACACGGAAGCCACAGTCAGTGGGGAGTAACTCCGAGTTCTCCCAGCCACGAACTGTCGAGTTTAATGAAACATGAATAACATAAAAGCAATGTATATGGAAAATACAAAACTTAAACATATATGATATGCTTTTCATGTTATGAAACAGTTAACTAACATATAACCTAGCATATGAAAGCTATCATGGGAATTCGGTAATAAAATATAACTCGAGGTAGGGAAGCTGGTATGCTGGCTCAGCGGTTACCAAGTACCATGGCCCTGATACACTCAAACCCTAATCAACACGTAATCATGTGAATCAGTTAACAACCGTTAATCCAAACTCTATCAATCCTAGCCGGCTTGCATCTCACCTTCTAGAACTCATAGAATCATACAAACATGAAAGACCAATACTTCTACAAACAGGCATAAGTTCTTAGAACCGTCAATAGTCGACTTCCGTAACTCGAGGCTATACCACAAGGTAGGAAAACATCCTAGTCCTAGACTGATCAGACCTAGTAACAACAGCTATTCCATTCCCCGTCTCGTGACCAAAAGTACACAAGAAACTCTACTAGGCGACCCCCTAAGCAGAGATGGCTAGTACTTAAGCTGGTTCCAACCCCAAAACGGATTAGGCAACCATGCCCCGACTTGGATATAAACCCACCAATCCGGGACACAAAAGCTATTAACCATGAACTATATACTCGTTAAAGACAGTACGGACCTATCAATGTCATGGTCCAAGATACTCATTTAGAATTACAATGGCCGAACCAAACTAATATCTTAACTCAGAGGTTACCTTTAAAACATGGCCACGATACGACTTAACATGCCATATAATCGTAATTCTCTATGGGTACTTAGTCAACACGACACCAACCATATAATTAAACAGTCACAGGAAAACATCCTATCATGTGACTAATTGCATATCAGTAATAATCATATATCATATCGCCTCATATCTATTAAGGCTAATTCAATAATTAAATACAACCATACTTGAAGACAAATCCCCGACCCGAGTCCCGCGACGGGTCATCAGTCAAATCGGGGCTGACTAGTTCTTAGTTTGACCAAACCCGTTGGATCAAACCGGCTAGAAACAGAGTCTTTATCACATAGACATAAAATCAACATATTCCTTACATGTTATTTTATTAAAACTTCTAACATGTGAATTATTATATCATACCAAAAACCCGCTTGACTTAAAGGATATCAAATTAAACTACGGTCTCGTATTATAATTTCTAACATGTGAGAAATAATAATTTTATGAAAACCTTTTTAATTAAATATTTTACTTATTAATATTTCCCACTTGCTAAATATTACAAAACACGATAAAAATGACGATAACTCAAAAACCGACACGAGTCCCAAGGTGGGACCCACGGGCTGAAATGGGCCGGACCCAATATGGGCCTGGATGGGCCCACGGGCTGTTTTGGCTTCAAAAAGGCTGTTTTGCTTTAATTTTTCTAAAACCGTTTTCTAATATTTTCCCGCATGCTTAACATAATTAAAACCCGTCAAAACAACGATTAAACAACCAAACATCGACACAACCCAAACCAAAACCCGGACCCACCTTGACCAACCCAGACCGGGTCTGAACCGGCCTGGACCGGTCCGGTTTGGACCCGGTTCTTGCCCCTTCTCGGTTCCATCATCAAACACACCAAATCAATTCCAAACTTGTTTTTAATCATCAAACAACCATTTTAACAAACATCCATAAAAATCATACTTATTAAAAATCATCAAAATTTGTCAAGAACACTAAACTTGTTAAAATTTCATAAACAACATAAAAATCATCACTTGTTAAAAATCATCAAAATTCATCAATAACAACAAACTTGTTAAAATTTTCTAAACAACCTAAAAATCATAACTTAGTAAAAATAATTAAAATTCTTCAAGAATAATAAATCATCATAAATTTTCCTACAACTCAAAAATCATCAAAAACCATAAATCATCATAAAAATTCTCTACAACTTAAAAATCATCTAAAATCATAAAACAATAATAAAATTCCATACACCTAAAAATATCATCAAAATCATAAAACAACAATAAAATTCCATACAACATAAAAATCATCAAAAATCATAAAACAACATAATAACCACTACTTAACATAATACTAGCTAAAAAAATCCATAAATCATAAAAACGTGAACCAAAAATATAAAGATGAACCAAAATCCAAATAAATAAAACTAAAGACTATATTACTAACTCAAATCCTAAATAACCATAACATGAACATAAACTAAAACCTATGTGACATTAATTCGTCGAGTAAATCGGAATTGTTACCTTAGCTAGCAAAACCCACTTAGCACAAAATAATAAGAAGTAATAATTAAGAAAACCCTTCTACTAGTCTTCACCCAAAATATAAGAGTCCCCAAATTCGTCTTCAAACTCTTCCCCTATAAGAAATAACAAGAAAAACAATTATTAGAACTTAAACTAAATTTCTCATAATTAAAGTGTTGAAAACGATCTTGACGGAATTGAATTTAAAACGTACTAGAAGATGGAGAGCGAAGAGGAGATCCTAGAAATATAAATTAGGAAGGATTTAATTAAGAAATGAAGGATTTATGGAGGTTTTGCTCAAGAACGATAAAGAACAATTGATGAACGATGAAGAACACGAAGAACGATTAAATAAAGTGATGTTTTGATCTTATTTTGATTTGTTGTAAAGTGAAAAGTTGTTGGTGAGTGGAAAGTGGAGTTGAGCCGTGTAATATAGGCCAAATAAAGGTGTTGAGTTTTGAAATTGTTGTTCCGTAATTGACTCGCGTTAAATAATTATTTTACGGTAAACGATTAAATATAATTAACGATAAAGTTAATTATAACAAATATCTAGATATTATGATTATTGTATCCAAAAGTAATGAAAATATCAAGGCCATTAGAGGACTTTTGAGCCGTGTGGTATGGTGAGCAACGGGTCTGTTTTTGCTCGATTTGCGTACGTTTCGTTAACTGATCGATAAAGTTGAAAATATCTAAGATATTCTTATTAGTTTAATCAAAAGAATTAAACTATCTCATGTGAGTGGAAAACGATGACACGGGCGCGTGACTCATGCCAAAGTCGAGTTTCGATTTTGTTGCGCGCATTACGATGCGTCGGGAATAGTTAAATGACGTTCGGTTAAAACCGTAAACGTTATTCTTTAAATTCCGAATAAATTCAAAATAATTATATTAAATTATGATAAATCTTAATAAATCTAAATAAAAATAAATCAAAAATATTATTTTTTTAAATAAAATTTCGGTCTTCAAACTTACAAGGCGAGTCGGGAAAAGTCAACGGAAGTCAAAGTCGACTTAAAAAGTCGAGAAAAGTCAAAATGACTTAAAAGTCAAGAAAAGTTTAGGACGACTTAAAAGTCAAGAAAAAGTCAATGACGACTTTAAAAAGTCAAGAAAAAGTCAAAGACGGTTTAAAAGTCAAGAAAAGTCAAAGATGACCAAAAACGGTCTTTTCATGAAATCTCTCAAAAATTCCAAATACGAACGCGGAATTTCAAAATACGACTCGGAACAAAAATTCCTATATTAAAAACTTAAGTTCTACTGAAAAGTATCCATAAGCTATTGCTTAAGCAAATTGGGTACTTTTCGGGTTGTTACAATCACCCCTCCTTTTAAAAAGTTTCGTCCTCGAAACTTAGAAGAAGGAACGCAACATATATGTAGGTCTATTTCAAAACTGTTAAAACTATATTTGTAATAAAATACGGGGTCTTATCTACGGAACGGCAGGTTCTCGTCAGCATCAAGAATATCGATAGAAGGTACGAAATCTTCGAACGGTTAAATCGAATAGAAAGAGGAAAGAAAGAAGGAAATTTACCTCAAGCAAAGAGCTCGGGATATTTAGCTAACATTTTAGCTTCGGGTTCCCAAGTTTCTGATTCGACGTTTCCACCACGCCAAAGGATACGAACTAAGGGTACCACCTTGTTTCGGAGTTGTTTGTTAGCCCTTCAAGTATACGAATCGGCCTTTCTTCCAAAGCCAAATTAGGTTCCAAGTCCAACACGTCTTCTTGAATAATATGACTCGGATCACTGATATACTTCTTCAACTGAGAAACATGGAATACATCATGAACTTTGCTCAAGTTCGGAGGCAATTCCAGACGATAAGCAACAGGACCAACTCTTTGAAGCACACGAAACGGCCCAATATATTTAGGACTCAACTTCCCTTTCACTCCAAACCGTTTCACTCCTTTCATTGGTGATACTTTAAGAAATACCCGGTCTTCAACATCAAATTCAAGCGGTCGTCGACGAACATCGGCATAGGATTTCTGTCTATCTTGAGCGGCTTTCATTCGTTCACGAATGACTTGAACTTGATCGATCGTTTCAGTAACAATGTCGGGACTCAACATATGATCATCGTGTACTTGATCCCAACAAACAGGACTACGGCATTTCCTACCGTATAAAGCCTCGTATGGTGACATCTTGATAGAAGCATGATAACTGTTGTTATAAGAAAATTCCACCAAAGGCAAACTCTTCTCCCAAGATGTATGAAAGTCTAAGGCACAAGCACGAAGAAGATCTTCCAAAGTCTGGATCGTTCTCTCGGTCTGACCATCAGTAGCGGCATGAAAAGCGGTGCTCATCAACAATTTACTACCCATGGCTTCTTGCAAAGCCGTCCAGAATCGGGAACAGAATCTCGGATCACGATCTGAAACTATATCTTTAGGAACTCCATGGTAGCTCACTATCTCTCTCACATAAGCACTGGCTAAGACATCTATCTTCCAAGTTTCTTTGATAGGTATGAATCCGGCACACTTGTTTAACGTTCAGCAATAACCCGATGGATTCTTTCCACTAGATTTTCTCTAGGTAAAGCCTCAC
>JAIUZE010024344.1:0-23559 GCA_022085475.1 Heliosperma pusillum | reverse complement strand
GGCAATATAAAACATACAAGCATGTGAAATATATAGCGGAAATAGGTAGTTTTTAAAACTTTTATACATGCAAGTTAAATAAAACGAGGAGTGTCAAAATATTACAACTACGTGCGGAAAATAACAAAGAGACGGAGTCTCTCAAAATGTTAACAAAGAACAAGTGTTTAGCAAATAAGCTAAAATCGTCTAGAGGTTAATCTTCCAGGGACAACGCCCGCTAGCTCACACCCGAACCCCAAAACATCATATCCAAAAAGGCATCCAAGCAAGCAACCTGTTCATTCATGAAAAACATGAACGCCACAGTCAGTGGGGAGTAACGCCGGGTTCTCCCAGCCATATCACCTTTAACGTACATATAAGGAAATACAAAAGTAGAGCATGCATATATAGATATACATGTGAGTTACGATAAGAAAAGATAGGCAATACAATATATAATGATAAGATCATGTGTAAATCAATTCCGAAACCATCATGTTATTCAAAGACTCGAGAAAGACACCCTTAGGCAACTATATACTCACTAGGGCTTACATCTCACCGTTAGCGGCATATACTTGATAAGATTGAGACTCGACAAACAAACCATACCAAGTCATTCGATGATCAATCATATAATCATTCATCCAACCATACCAATATATTGACGACATCTCTCACGGTAAATGAAACGCACTAGCATCGTGTACAATAGCAAGACAAGCCAATAGAAGTCCACAGGATAAGACGTTTCCCTGAACCGTATACGATAAGACGTTTTGTATACTCATGACCCAGACAAACCAATTCACGGGATAAGACGTTTCCCGGAACCATGTACGATAAGACGTTTCGTACACACAAGACTCTAATCCTCTCGGTAGGACGACGATAATAATACGGTCCTAGTCTAAACCTGGCCAGACTCTCGGAATAAGACATGTTCCGATTTGACATGTGGTAAGACGTTCCACATCCAATACTAAACCTAGCCAGACTCTCGGAATAAGACGTGTTCCGATTCGACATGTGGTAAGACGTTCCACATCCAAGACTCGATCATACAAAGACGTCGAGTACCCCAAATTCGGCTAAACCACACGAAAGAGGCGGAAAGAGATCTATAGTCAAAAGTCAAGCGAGTACGCTACATGCAATAACACCACCTCGCAAGTATACAACATTTGACGGTCGGGTCGACCAACGCATTGCGTTCGCCTCCTAACAACGTCGTCATATCCCCACTAAACATGCATACAAGCATCAAGGATACACCCCATCGCTCCGACATTCCAGTCTAACGAGTATAAGGGTGTAGCCGGGAAATGAGAGTTCAAAGCACAAATCATTAGTGCTCAAATCATACATTTGTAAAAACCGACTCAAAGTGGGACATAGCAAAAACCGTCACAAAACATGTGATACATGCGAATGAAAATATCATATATCCAAAACATGAATCAATACATGATACCCAAGCATTAGACCAAGTTTAAGAAGCATAATAAATAAGAAACATAGATAACTCTCCAAAACAACAAGTTTGGAAACTAACTTAAACAAGGGTTCACTTCAAACTGTTATAACTAGAGTTCTAGATATGGGAATGCAGAAATTCCAAGTCGAGGTGATAGCTTATCCTCTTACGGTTCCAACGAATGGTCACAAGCCCCAAACAAGCAAGTAACGAAGGAGATATGATCATTCTACCAAAAAGGGTCAGTGCAGTGAAACTGCGCAAGTCACGACCGTGACTTGCATTTCACGACCGTGAGATGTGTTACCAAATCACCCGTGAGCCTTCAACATATATTCAAACATTTTCAATTTTCATAATTTACTTCTAACAACTATCAACAATCACTAATCATCATCAAAAGTCCTCAACTAACAACAATCATTATTAATAATACAATTCCTAAGCTTTCTAATCGTATTCTAAATACGAATTCTAACATAGAAATCATGTAAAACACGTAAATGATACCGAGTAACCCTTCACCGTTACCTTTACGCGTCTTTAAACGGTTACTAAGCTTTCCTAGTCTCCACCTACAAACCATTAGATAATAAAAGATGAATATCATTCACCTTGAGAAAGACGGATAATTTAAAAAGCGAGAAAGACGATGATTTTAATATCAAAACGGATAGAGGAAGGTAAGAGGGGAAGGATAAGACGAACTTACGAGAATTTCAACAAGAAACGAAGAAGATACGGCGATTCAAAGACGGATTGAAAATGGAGGCAAAGTTTTTGGTGTTTAAGGAGAGGAAGAAGAAGATTGAGTTGTGTGGAAATGAATTAGGTTTAGGGTTTGAGGGAGTATATGTAGGGTGAATCGGAAAGTCAACGAAAGTCAAAGGCGGCTCAAAAGTCAAGAAAGTCAAAGACGACTTAAAATTCAAGAAAAGTCAAAAACGACTTAAAATTCAAGAAAAGTCAAAGACGACTTAAAATTCAAGAAAAGTCAAACTCGACTTAAAAGTCAAGAAAAGTCAAACCCGACTCAAAAGTCAAGAAAAGTCAAACTCGCCTTAAAACGGGATTTTCATGGAATCTCACAGAAATTCCAAATACGAACTCGGAAATTCTAAATTCGACTCGAAACATAAAAAGCTAATTTAAAACTTAAATTCGCTGAAAAGATTTCGTAAAATATTTCTACTAGAAAAATAGGGTACATTTCCGGGTGTTACAATCACCCCCACCTTTTAAAAAGTTTCGTCCTCGAAACTTGAGAGTAGAAAAGAAAAGTTATAAGGACCAATTCGTTTTCTCCAAATTGGTATTCAAAACATTTTCAAGGAAATGTATTTCAAAAGCATGACATTTTCCAAAAAGGTATAGGAAAAGTTTTCGAAAGTAACTCTCTTTTTCTGTGGAACGAAATTGTTCTTGTCGTGCACACAAGAACACCAGCATTCCAAAGTAAAGACAAGATTAAAATTAAATCATACGTTGATAAGTGCAGAACCAATCATTAGACGTCTCAAATAACAAGTTCTAGCATCCAACCAAACGCAAAATCCAGTATAAGAGCAACCTAAATCCATTTTCGAAAAATGAAAGTAGAAATTTCATTTCTAAAACTCTTTTAAAAGGATAAATGTGAAATCCATCGTGAAAATTTGAAAATTTTCTAAATTCGTACACTCAAGACAACCAAACATTTCACACACATAAAAGTAATTTGAACATCAAACTCACAATCATGGTAATAAAAGATAAACACAACGAGTAAAAAGAAACAAGAAGGCTTATCGAAACGACTAATAGCGGAAAGAAGGACAATGTCCAAAGAATAACAAATTGAATAAGCGTCAATTTGAAAGGCAAAGGGAGAAATGAACGACAAAGCAATTGCTCAAAAGGGGAAGAAAGCCTAAGAACCAAACACTCCACTCAAATACAAAAGTCATCATAGTCAATTTCTCGGGCATTTTCGCCAAACCCAAATTATAGCCACATCATTCTAAGGGCTTATCCAATTAACATCACAAACATCGTTAATAAGCTAGTCCTCAAAAGAATGTAACTCATCTCGGTCATACCTTAACCGCTTTCAATCATTAGATTCTACAAAATCCTTAACAATCATCAGGTCAAACTACGAACCCGAATATCTAGTATCCAACTAGCATTAACTAAGGTCTATCGACAAGGGAAAATCCACAATTAAATAATCCACATGAAAGATTCCTAAATGTATTCGAACATCCCTAGTCCAGTCAATTATTACACTCGAATCCACAAGCATAAATAATTATATCTAGAAAAGCATAATTACCACCAATCATAAGATGAATGGGCTCACCATTCCAATTCTTCGATTCAAAGTACTTCAAGGCTTAATATCCTAAACTTAAAGAAATTTCTCTTTTACAAACCATCAAAACCTCAAGAGAGATCAATTACAAATTCCAAGTCCTATATGGCCAAGGACATGGCGATGATACAACTATTCAAATCATCCAGCTCAACTATAACTCAAAATGCATCGATCTTCACTTATGAAAATAGTCCTCAAAATATGGTGACCAGACTTAATTACCAAAGCAAAGTCTCTTTTACAATCCACCAATTAGAGACATCAAATTCTCAAATGATATCCCAAGCAACCGCTATACTACTCAACATCAACAAACTATTATCATGATCAACTCAATTCTCAAAATAACACTACAATACCAATGTCCAAATCTAGAACTACTAAGAGAGGATACATTATCACTATTAGGATTCATCCTAGAGCTTAAGTCATATTTCCCATGATGAAATACAGCATGAAATTTGCTCAATCCAAGGACACATATTCTAACTAAAGAATCCCAAATTACATCACGCTTATTCTCTGAGCCTTACAAACGGAATATCCAATCCACTAGAGAAAAGATGAAGGAGCAACGAGATAGAAAACGGTACGGAATCTCAAGGAGAACACGAGAATAAATAAGGCACGAGATTACAAGAGAGGAGCGCTGAAAATAACGAGGTCAAGGAAGAGACAAAGCAGATAGTAGAGTTATGAAGATATCGGAGTAAGAAAGAAAGTACGAGCTTGTAATTTCTTAAAGATCACTCTTGACAAAAACATTCAAGAATGGAAATGAAAAGGAACAATGGCACGGGTAATGGTTTAAGGTTTAATCCACAAAATTTCTCCTTTCGAACTTAATGCGATAATAAAACCACTTAATTATTCCTTTACAAAAGCCTCTTACAAGGGACCATCATACCACGAGCAATCATCAAAGTAAGGTACACCTAGATTTGATAATTCGACTCCAACCCAATTCATCCATCCTTTCATATCACCCGGATTCCCAATTGCGGAATTGTAACTCAAGTATAATAACATTCCTTTAGCTCAAATATTCAACACAACCTCAAGGTTTCTTTAATTGAAGGACTAACAAATACTCTCTTATACTCGGTCATTTTCAAGTCTATAGCCCACGAGTTCATTATTATCAAAGTACAACCTCAAGTCAAACATCATCATTAACATCCCAAGGTATTTCCATCATAACTCACATCATAATCCTCAAGTAATATGATTCAACTTACCGAAACCTTACTACTTCAAACGAGTCTCCAATACCATAAGATAAGATCATATCTTTAAATCCAAGGACTATAGCCAAATGCTTTTCCACCAAGCCTATACTCACAAACACACAATAGGAAGCCATGCACAAGAAGTCGCTTAACCTCAAAAGTATTTTGCACCTCAAGATATCATTTAAAGCTTCTCATTTACACCAATTAGACATATCATAAGCATGGTCTTTAAAACAATACAAAACTTCAAAGTCCAAAAGACTAAACTACTAATGGATTAAGAAGTCCTAGCCAACTCATTCAACCTTACACCATCAAATACCATGAACTATCAACACATTAGTCATGGCAAGCATCAAACATTAAAATCATTAAACATACCTTACCACACTTTCCTCAAGGATACCAACTCTCACCACCATAGGGTGAAATTAGATCTATACCATTTTCCTCAATTCACAAGTTCATTCTAACAAACACTAATAGTCCACAAAGTCTAAAATTCTTCCAACCAAGTACAATATGCCACAAACTAAAGGGTATGGTGTCCACAAAAGGTCACATAAGGAAGTTGATGGTAGAAATTGATAAAGAGGAGGAAAGTAACAAGAGTAATTTCCAAGGGGAAAAGAAGTTAGATGATGAAGAAGCCTTTAGACAGAAGGAAGAGAGCATAAAACCATAAGGACGAGAGAATTCATAGATGAAGAAGAAATACACTTCAATTAGGCTTGTAAATCTTCAAATTTTCGGTAGAGTATACTTCTTCTAGGTAACACAAAGATCCACCTTAAGACGGTAGATACAAACAAACATAACATCACTCAACACAATCAACAAACAAGTTAGAACCTAACAAACATCAAGCACACCAAAGACTACCAACTTAGGTCCTTAAGTCTACCCATCTCTCATTTATTATTTCAAGGTCAAGTAGTTTAAGTTTAGGGTTCACGTGTGTGCGTCGGGAGCGATAAAGCTCTGATACCAACTGTGACAACCCTCGCGAATGCGGAAATAATAAACAAACAAGCATGTGAATTATATTGCGGAAATAGGTAGTTTTTAAAAACTTTTATACATGCAAGTTAAATAAAACGAGGAGTGTCAAAATATTACAACTAAGTGCGGAAAATAACAAAGAGACGGAGTCTCTCAAAATGTTAACAAAGAACAAGTGTTTAGCAAATAAGCTAAAATCGTCTAGAGGTTAATCTTCCAGGGACAACGCCCGCTAGCTCACACCCGAACCCCAAAATATCATATCCAAAAAGTCAATCCATGCAAGCAACCTGTTCATTCATGAAAAACATGAACGCCACAGTCAGTGGGGAGTAACTCCGGGTTCTCCCAGCCATATCACCTTTAACGTACATATAAGGAAATAAAAAAGTAGAGCATGCATATATAGATATACATGTGAGTTACGATAAGAAAAGATAGGCAATACAATATATAATGATAAGATCATGTGGAAATCAATTCCGAAACCATCATGTTATTCAAAGACTCGGGAAAGACACCCTTAGGCAACTATATACTCACTAGGGCTTACATCTCACCGTTAGCGGCATATACTTGATAAGATTGAGACTCGACAAACAAACCATACCAAGTCATTCAATGATCAATCATATAATCATTCATCCAACCATACCAATATATTGACGACATCTCTCACGGTAAATGAAACGCACTAGCATCGTGTACAATAGCAAGACAAGCCAATGGAAGCTCACGGAATAAGACGTTTTCCGGAACCGTATACGATAAGACGTTTCGTATACTCATGACCTAGACAAAACAAGTTCACAGGATAAGACGTTTCCTGGAATCATGTACGATAAGACGTTTCGTACACACAAGACTCTAATCCTCTCGGTAGGACGACGATAATAATACGGTCCTAGTCTAAACCTGGCCAGACTCTCGGAATAAGACATGTTCCGATTTGACATGTGGTAAGACGTTCCACATCCAATACTAAACCTAGCCAGACTCTCGGAATAAGACGTGTTCCGATTCGACATGTGGTAAGACGTTCCACATCCAAGACTCGATCATACAAAGACGTCGAGTACCCCAAATTCGGCTAAACCACACGAAAGAGGCGGAAAGAGATCTATAGTCAAAAGTCAAGCTAGTACGCTACATGCAATAACACCACCTCGCAAGTATACAACATTTGACGGTCGGGTCGACCAACGCATTGCGTTCGCCTCCTAACAACGTCGTCATATCCCCACTAAACATGCATACAAGCATCAAGGATACACCCCATCGCTCCGACATTCCAGTCTAACGAGTATAAGGGTGTAGCCGGGAAATGAGAGTTCAAAGCACAAATCATTAGTGCTCAAATCATACATTTGTAAAAACCGACTCAAAGTGGGAACATACCAAAAACCGTCACAAAACATGTGATACATGCGAATGAAAATATCATATATCCAAAACATGAATCAATACATGATACCCAAGCAGACCAAGTTTAAGAAGCATAATAATAAGAAACATAGATAACTCTCCAAAACAACAAGTTTGGAAACTAACTTAAACAAGGGTTCACTTCAAACTGTTATAACTAGAGTTCTAGATATGGGAATGCAGAAATTCCAAGTCGAGGTGATATCTTATCCTCTTACGGTTCCAACGAATGGTCACAAACCCCAAACAAGCAAGTAACGAAGGAGATATGATCATTCTACCAAAAAGGGTCAGTGCAGTGAAACTGCGCAAGTCACGACCGTGACTTGCATTTCACGACCGTGAGATGTGTTACCAAATCACCCGTGAGCCTTCAACATATATTCAAACATTTTCAATTTTCATAATTTACTTCTAACAACTATCAACAATCACTAATCATCATCAAAAGTCCTCAACTAACAACAATCATTATTAATAATACAATTCCTAAGCTTTCTAATCGTATTCTAAATACGAATTCTAACATAGAAATCATGTAAAACACGTAAATGATACCGAGTAACCCTTCATCGTTACCTTTACGCGTCTTTAAACGGTTACTAAGCTTTCCTAGTCTCCACCTACAAACCATTAGATAATAAAAGATGAATATCATTCACCTTGAGAAAGACGGATAATTTAAAAAGCGAGAAAGACGATGATTTTAATATCAAAACGGATAGAGGAAGGTAAGAGGGGAAGGATAAGACGAACTTACGAGAATTTCAACAAGAAACGAAGAAGATACGGCGATTCAAAGACGGATTGAAAATGGAGGCAAAGTTTTTGGTGTTTAAGGAGAGGAAGAAGAAGATTGAGTTGTGTGGAAATGAATTAGGTTTAGGGTTTGAGGGAGTATATGTAGGGTGAATCGGAAAGTCAACGAAAGTCAAAGGCGGCTCAAAAGTCAAGAAAGTCAAAGACGACTTAAAATTCAAGAAAAGTCAAAAACGACTTAAAATTCAAGAAAAGTCAAAGACGACTTAAAATTCAAGAAAAGTCAAACTCGACTTAAAAGTCAAGAAAAGTCAAACCCGACTCAAAAGTCAAGAAAAGTCAAACTCGCCTTAAAACGGGATTTTCATGGAATCTCACAGAAATTCCAAATACGAACTCGGAAATTCTAAATTCGACTCGAAACATAAAAAGCTAATTTAAAACTTAAATTCGCTGAAAAGATTTCGTAAAATATTTCTACTAGAAAAATAGGGTACATTTCCGGGTGTTACAGCAAGAGTAGTCGCCGTCTCCGTAGGAACTTATGTACTCACCTTAGCTAGTGGTCTTGAATTTTATCTAAATAATTGTTATTTTGTACCCTCCTTGACCAAGAACATTATCTCCATTTCCGTGCTTGACGCGGAGGGTTTTTATTTTGTAATTAAGAACAACAGTTGATCATTTTCTTTTAATGATGTGTTTTATGGTAAAGCCGTCTCTATTGGAGGTATTTATGTTCTAGATAATGTTAATGAAGTTTATCATGTAGAGAGCAAAAAGCTCAAATTAGGTGATTCTAATCAATCATACCTTTGGCATTGTCGTTTAGCCCATATAAACGAACGACGTATAAAGAGACTTGTTTCAACAAAACTTCTCAAAGCATTTGATTACGAATCTTATGGTGTATGTGAATCTTGCTTTTTGGGCAAGTTGACTCGTGCTCCTTTTACGGGAAAAGGGACACGAGCGAGTGAAGGATTAGGCCTTGTACATACGGATGTGTGTCAATGACTCTCCAAGCTAAAGGTGGTTATAACTACTTCATTACCTTTACCGACGATTTGAGTAGATATGGATTTGTCTACTTAATGAGGCATAAGAGTGAGGCTTTGAAAAGTTCAAAGAGTTTCAACACGAAGTAGAAAACTAATTGAATAAGAAGATTAAAACCCTACGATCTGATCGTGGCGGTGAATATCTAAATAATGAATTTGATTCACACCTAAAAGATTGTGGTATAGTATCACAATGGACTCCTCCTGGCACACCTCAACTAAATGGTATGTCCAAAAGGAGAAATCGAACTTTATTAGATTTGGTTTGGTCAACGATGAGTCTCAAAGAGCTTTCTGGTTCATTTTGGGGATTTTCTATCTTAACCGCAATATTTTCACTAAATCATAGCCCGACTAAAGAGGCAAGGAAAGGGTCCTTATTTGTCATTTATGAGAATTTGGGGTTGCGAGGCGTATATTCAAGACAAGTTTAACGACAAACACGGACCCAGATCCAGCAAATGTCTTTTTGTAGGGTATCCAAAAGAAACACGTGGTTATTACTTCTACAACCGTCACGAGGACAAAGTGTTTGTGTCTCGGGATGTTGTCTTTCTAGAAAACGATATCGTTTCTAAAAGACAGAGTAGGGAAAAATTTGAACTTGATGAAGTTCAAGAGCCACAAACCGAAAAAGAAGTAGAAGAAAACGAGCCCTCCTCGTCTGAAACAGTTGTTGTCCCTAGAAGGTCTAGTAGAATTATTCATCAACCTGACCGTTACCTCGGCTGCATCGAGGAAGATGGTGATTTATTACTTTTTGAAAGTGATGAACGCACCACCTACAAGTCGGCCGTTTCTAGTCCCGACTCCACGCATTGGCTCGAGGCCATGCGCCGAAATGGATTCTATGTGCAAAAATCAAGTATGTGACTTGGTAGACATACCTGAGAAGGTACAACCTCTTCAGTGCAAGTGAATCTACAAGATCAAAAACGGCATAGATGGAAATAATAATGTCTACAAAGCTAGATTGGTGGCGAAAGGCTTCACTCAAGTTCATGGTTTACACTATGCTGAAACCTTCGCCCCAGTTGCTATGCTTCGATCCATTAGGATTCTCTTAGCGGTTGCCGCATTTCATAACTATAAAATTTGGCAAATGGATTTCACAACCGCCTTCTTGAATGGGATTCTAGAAGAGGAAGTGTACATGACACTACCTTAAGGTTTTGTGGATAAATGCAACCCTAAGAAGGTGTGCAAACTTAAGAGATCCATTTATGGTGTTAAGCAAGCATGGAGGAGTTGGAATCATCGCTTCGATCATGTTATCAAACAAAACGGTTTCACTCGAAGTGTCGAGGAGCCATGTTTATCCATGAAATTTAGTGGGAGCAAAGTTACTTTCCTTATTTTGTATGTGGATGACATACTTCTCATTGGGAATGATATACCAATGCTTACTTCTACAAAGGAGTGGCTAGGGAAACATTTCCAGATGAAGGATTTGAAAGAGGCGCAACGCATTTTGGGTATCCGGATCTATAGAGTAGATCCAAGAGGATACTAGCATTAAGTCAAGAAGCTTATATAGATAAGATTCTTGATCGGTTCAAAATCAAAAACACTCTAAGAAAATCGCAGTCCTACCGTCACCAAGGAGATTGAACGCATGAAGTTGATCCCTTATGCTTATGCAGTTGGATCAATCATGTATTCAATAATGTGTATTCACCTCGACGCCGCATATGCTTTGAGCATAACGAGTCGTTATCAAGCCAATCCAGGTGAGAGTCACTGGATAGCCGTGAAGAACATCCTCAAGTACTTACGAAGGACTAAAGATTCTTTCTTGGTGTTTTGAGGAGAAAGTGAGTTGCGTGTAAAGGGTTACACGGACGCTAGTTTCCAAACTGATAGAGATGATTTAAAATATCAATCCGGCTATGTCTTTATGTTGAATGGAGGAGTTGTTTGCTGAAAGAGCTTCAAGCAAAGTGTTACTGCGGATTCTATAACAGAAGCTAAGTACCTTGCAGCATCAGAGGCTACAAAAGAATTTGTGTGGTTTTGGCAATTCATGGAAGGTCTAGGCATGTCATGTCATGTTATGGCGATTTGGCAATGCATGCAAACATATTAAATAAAATGCAAGCATAAAAAATTCCTAGTATGGCATTTCCTAGAATAGAAAATGTGACAACCCTCGCGAATGCGGAAATATAAAACATACAAGCATGTGAATTATATAGCGGAAATATGAAGTTTTAAAAACTTTTATACATGCAAGATAGAAATACGAGGAATGTCAAATAATTACAAACAAAATAGAATATACTACAAAGAGACGAAGTCTCTTAAAATGTTATCAATATCAAAGTGATTAGCAAACTAGCTAATAAACGTCTAGAGGTATTTTAATCCAGGGACAACGCCCGCTAGCTCACACCCGAACCCAAAATAGCATAAGCAAAAAGCCATCCATGCAAGCAACCTGTTCATCCATGAAAAACATGAACGCCACAATCAGTGGGGAGTAACTCCGGGTTCTCCCAGCCATATCCACATTAACGTACATAGAAGGAATACAAAATATAGCATTCATACATATAGATATACATGTGAGATACTCTAAGGATAGATAGGCAATTCAATATATAATGTGATAGAAGACTCGGGGAAGACACTCTTAGGCAACCGAATACGCTCACTAGGGCTTGCATCTCACCGTTAGCGGTATAAGTTTGATAAGATTGAGACTCGAAAAACAACCATGCCAAGTCATGCAATGACCATGAATAAATCCATCATGTTATCATCCATTCAAACAACCCAATACATAGACGGTGCCCAATCATGCAATGACCATGAATAATATCATGAAATCACGCATTCAAGAACGACGACACAAAACGACATCTCTCACGGTAAATGAAACGCACTAGCACCGTGTACATGGCAAGTATGATTAAAAGGCATCCACGGGATAAAGCGTTTCCCTGAACTCATACACGATGCTACATTTCGTATATGTAGCCTAATTTCCTCCTGGTAGGAACGATAATTAAACGGCTCCTAATCTAAACCTGGCCAGATTCTCGGAATCACATTTTCCGCTTCGACATGCGATGACGTTTCGCATCCAAGACTCGGTCTTACAAAGATAAACGCCGAGTACCCCAAATTCGGTAGATCAATTCACGAAAGAGGCGGAAAAGAGCTCAAGCCTCATAACAAGCGGTACGCTACATGCAAATAACACCACCTCGCAAGTACACAACATTTGACGGCCGGGTCGATCAACGCATAGCGTTCAACTCCCAACAACGTCGTCGTATGCCCACTACACATGCAATTAAGCAGTAGGATACCTCTCCGTTCCGACATTCCAGCCTTACGAACGGGAAGGTAGCCAAGGGAATGAGAATACAAAGCACAAGACAAAATAGTGCTCAAACCGTATCATATGTAAAAACCGACTCAAAGTGGGACATATCAAAAACCGTCACAAAATATGTGATACAAGCGAATGAAATATCATATATCCAAAACATGAATATTATAAGACTCTACGTAAAATTATACGATAAACGGATCATGCGAACTATTATAAATTACGAGTTTTAGGAATTATAGGAAAACAATACAGCCGTGTTCCAGGTCGGGCAGGGGACCGGTGGCCGGTGGGCCGGCTCAGAACACAAGGCAAAAACCCAAAATCATAGAAAACAGGGGAATGTAGTCCAGGCCGGTCAGTGGACCGGCGGCCGGTGGACCGGCACAGAGCACTTCATCATACAAATTCCAATTTTCCAAAAATGTTACTGGAGTGTTCTCAGCCGGTGGTCAGACCGGCGGCCGGTCGACCGGCTGGGAACACCCCTTCACCCGTGAGTCTTCAATTCATTTCCAAATCATTTCAATTCTCAAATATACTTCTAATAATCATCAACAATCAATATACGTCATCAATATTCATCATATAACAACATTCATTAATCATACCATGAATTCTAGGCTTCCTAATCGTATTCTAATACGATTTCTAGCATATAAAGCATGTAAAACACGTAAATGATACCGAGTAACCCTTCACCGTTACCTTTAAGCGTCTCTACTAATCGTCAAGCTCCTCTTCAATAAGGTAATAGTCGTTGTCGGGATCTTGGAGGTCACCACCTACATATAGATCATAAAAGATGAATGAAATTCATCTTGAGAAAGACGGGAAATTTGAAAAGCGAGAAAGACGATGATTTTAACATCAATACGGATAGAGGAAGGTAAGGGGAGAAGAATGAGACGAACTTACGTGAATTCTATCGAGTAATGAACGAGCTAGGATGAATCAAAGATCGAAAATCAAAAGGGAGGCAAGGTTTTGATCTTTCTTAGAGAGGAAGAAATGTGTGTGTTTGAGTTTGAGTAGGAAAATAGGTTAAGGAGTATGAGTATAAGTAAGGAAAAAGTCAACCAAAAGTCAAACTCGCCTTAAGACGGGATTTTCATGGAATCTCGCGGAAATTCCAAATACGAACTAGGAAATTCTAAATTTGACTCGGAATAATAAATTATAAATTAAAACTTAAATTTGCTGAAATGATTCCGTAAAATATTTCTACTAGAAAAATAGGGTACATTTCCGGGTGTTACAATGTATGCCAGTAAGGTGCACATTTGTGAGGTTTTGCTTGTTGTGTGTTATTTTGGAAGCATTGGCATGCAAAAACAAGACCAAAAATGAAGATTTGAAGTATCGATTTTCCAAGGGTCAACTTCAAACGGGTATATCTTGAGTTCTAGAGCTCGTATCGATGTAAGGCCAAGTGGAGGTGATAGCTTATCCTCTTAGCTTTCCAACGGTATGTCGCACGTCCAAAATAACCAAGAAACGAGAGAGATATGGCTGTCGCAAAAACAGGCTGAAACGCTGACCGCGCCACACGACGCTGCCGGCGTCCTGTGACGTTGCCGGCGTCCACCGGCGCTGCCAGCGTCCGACACTGCTGGTACGCAACTTGTTTTCCGCCTTCTTGTTCTTTGAAGCCTATTTCTCAAGGCCCCTAGGTTTTCGGACCAAGGGTATATAAGAATCAGATTTTAGAGAGAGAAGGACATCTCCTACATTTCATTCATTCCATAGATATCTCTCAAGTTTTGGTTCTTCACTTTGGCTTGTAATTTGGTTGAACTTTATTTTTGGTTTGTAATATTGGATTATGGGTAGCTAATCTTCCAATTACTTGGTGTAATTTGAACAAGTTCACACCTTTAGCATTGTATGACTCTCTAATCCTCCTCTTCCTTATTTAATATAATTTTATTGTGTTAATCTTTCATGTTGAGTATATGAATGTTTAGATTGACTAGCTTGACATCCTATTTGCTTAATGAATGCTTGTTCTTGGTAGGATTTGTCAACCTATACTTGAATGTGTGAAGTAAACGTGAAAGACTTCAACTTGGTTTAAAGTTAGAGTCTTTTGAGTTGAAAATTATATGTTGTGTGATTTTAACATGGTTTAATGTTGAGTTGCATGATTCTAGCTTAATCCTTTGGTTTAATACTTAAATCTTACTTCTTTGATTGTGCTTATGTTTTAATAAGTGTGGTTAAGTTGTAAAGGGTCAATCTTGGTTAGTTTAATCCATGTTGACTATTTCTTAGGAGGTAGTATTAGATAAATAAGAAGAGAGGTATAAAAGGGGTCATCTTTGCTAATTGTTGTGTTACTTGGGAGAATTGCACTAAACACTTTTCTCATATTTGATTTCGTGCATAGAAGATGTTTGTTCTATTGTCTAGCCTAGAATTTCATGTTTCAATTTGAGTAACCTTTTTAACCAAATTTCTTCCTATATGTTAATCTACATGTTTTCTCATTGTGAATATCATTGTTTGTAATTACTAGCAATTAGTGTCTTAATTAGTAATTAGTACCTTAATTAGTGTTTAGTTTCTTAATTAGTGTCTTAGCTAATAGTTTAGAGTCTAGATTTAGCTTAATTTCGCCTTCTCTTGGGTTCGACCCTTTACTTATCATTTACTACCTTTATTTAAGATAGTTTGTGTTTTGTTTAGGAGATATAAATTGTTATTTGACCGTAGCTAATTAGCGGAATTAGCGACACCGCTTTTAAGCCCGTCAGATAAACATCTCAAGGTAGACATCCATGAGTTTTCTGGTAGTTTAAACCCTGATGATTTATTAGAATGGCTTAGGGAGAAAGAAAGAGTCTTTGCGTATAAAGGTTACAATGATGCTAATGCTTTTAAGGTAGCTATTCAGAAATTAAAAGGGTATGCTTCCCTGTGGTATGAAACTATAAAGAGTCTAAGGGCTAGGGAAGGCAAGGAACCCATCAAGTCTTGGTCTAAGTTAAGAAACAAATTGCTGGATAAATTTGTTGCTAAGGATTATACTCAAGACCTGTTTATCAAACTGTCTAAGCTGAAACAAAATGAAAAATATGTTGAGTCATACCTAAGAGAGTTTGAACAACTTACCCTTCAGTGTGACATTACTAAAAAACCTGAACAGAGAGTTGCTAGGTTCCTAGAAGGTCTAAATGACAGCATTTCTAACAAGGTTAGAATGCAACCCCTGTGGTTCTTTGATGATGTGGTTAACCTATCCCCTAGGGTTGAAAAAATGGGGAAAAAAATAACCAAATCTTTCACCAAATCTGCTGCAACTAAACCTTACACTGGGATAAGGATTGGGGAGAGTCCTAGGGTCCCTGCAGGCTTTAATAGGAACCCCTTGGACAAGGGCAAAACACATGTGGCTCATCAACCTACCCTCAGTCCCTCAAAAGAGAAAAGAAAGTGTTATCAATGTCAGGGCAATGGCCATTTTAAGAGGGTATGTCCTTCAAGGAGAGCCTTTATTGTAGTAGACGTTATAGAGCGGGAGAAGGAAGGGCTCATTGAATATGAGTAGGAGGAAGAGATAGGTGATCAGGAGGAGGAGAGTGATGCCCCTCTAGTAGTAGCTCCACTAGACACTGGTCACAGTCTTGTTCTTTGGAGAGTTATGCATTCTTAGCATCAACCTCTAGAAGAAGACCAGAGATCCTTGATCTTCAGGAGCAGGTGCACCATTCAAGGGAAGGTATGCAATGTGATAATATATGGGGGTAGTTTTACAAATGTGGCATCAGTTACCATGGTTAGCAAGCTTGGCTTGGAGACCACATCCCACCCAAATCCTTATAAACTCAAGTGGCTCAACAAGGGTGCTGAAGAGAGGGTTGATCAACAATTCCTAGTGCCTTTCTCCATTGGAGGTACCTACAAGGATGAGGTAACTTGTGATGTGGTGCCTATGGATGCATGCCATCTACTGTTAGGAAGACCATGGGAGTTTGACAAGGATGCCTTGCATAAGGGGAAGAGTAATGTGTATACCTTCAGGCATGGAAGTCAGAGGATAGTCCTTACACCTTTGCCTCAAAACACTAGGGAAATGTACCCTATTTTTATATTAAAAATATTATACGGATACTTTTCAGCGAAATTTAGTTTTAGTCTAGAATTTAATTTCCCGTATCTAATTTAGAATTTCCAAGTTCGTTTTCGGACTTTACGCGAGATTTCGAGTAAGTTACGTCTTAAGACGTTTATGGGTTTTTTCTCATGATTTTCCACTTACTCACCTTATACCTCCTCTAAACCCTAACTCCCTCATTCTTTTCCACTTACTCCTTCTTCCTCACCAAGCCACCAAAACCCAAAACTCCATTTATGTATCAACTCAAATTCCTCATTGCTCCTTCATTCCTCGCTCAAATCTTCTTATTTTCATCATAATCTTCCGCTCTCATTGTCCTCTACCTTATGTGGTAATAAAATTACCGTCTTTCTCATTTTCAATTTTTCCGTCTTTCTCAAAGGTGAATTATATTCATCTTTTGTTGTCTTTGTATAGGTGGAGACCTTCAAGACCCCGACAAAGATTACTATCTAGTAGAGGAAGGCATAGAAATCGATTGAAGACGCGTAAAGGTAACGGTGAAGGGTTACTCGATATCAATACGTGATTTAATGTGTTTTTGATGTTAGTAAACGCATTTAGAATAGGATGATTATTCATATGATTTGTGTTGTTGATGATAGTTATTACTTGTTGATAATTGTTATTGAGTATTGATTATTGATGATGATATTGATTATTGATGATGATAGTTGATGTTTGTTGGTGACGTAAAGTTGATTTCGTGCATATGTTGTTGGTTTCAATCACTCGTTGTTGTTAAACTTGTGTGTGGATCTATTTTGGGGAAGCCATGGTTGAGTTTAGAACAAAATGGAGATGTCTTGACCCAAGTCACGGTCGTGAAACTCATGTCACGAGCGTGAAAAAAGAGGCAGACCCAATACCCTTGCGTAACAGACCTTTCACGAGCGTGAAATGTAAGTCACGGTCGTGAAACTCATGTCACAAGCGTGACATACAAGTCACGGTCGTGACGACTGCAGTTTCACTGCACTGACTCCTTTTTGTAAAATGATCATATCTCCTTTGTTACTTGCTTGTTTTGGGCTTGTGACCTACCGTGGGAACCTTAAGAGGATAAGCTATCACCTCCACTTGGAATTTCTGCATTTGAATGTCTAGAACTCTAGTTTTGACCGTTTGAAGTGGACCCTTGTTTTAGTTGGTTTCCAAACATGTTGTTTCGAGAGGGGATCTATGTTTCTTATTTATTATGATTCATAAACTTGTTCTAATGCTTATGTATCATGTATTGATTCATTTTTATCATAGTTAAATTTATATAATTCCCTATTCTCATGTTTTGTGACGGTTTTTCATATATCCCACTTTGAGTCGGTTTTACACATGTTACGGTTTGAGCACTATTTGTTATGTGCTTTGTACTCTCATTCCCCTGGCTACCTCCACGTTCGTAAGGCTGGAATTTCGGAATGAGGAGTGTATCCTTACTGCTTAATTGCATGTGTTAGTGGGCATATGACGACGTTGTTGGGAAGCAAACGCTTTGCGTTGATCGACCCGGCCGTCAAATGTTGTATACTTGCGAGGTGGTGTCATTGCATGTAGCGTACCTCTTGTTATGATGCTTGTGCTCTTTTCCGCTTCTTTCGTGAAGGTTGACCGAATTTGGGGTACTCGGCGTCTATGATTGACCAAGTCTTGGATGCGAAATGTTTATCGCATGTCGAATCGGAAAATGTTATTCCGATAGTCTGGCCAGGTTTAGACTAGGACCGTATTATGATCGTCGTTCTACCAGGAGGAAATTAGTCTACATATACGAAATGTATTGAATCGTGTATGCGTTCAGGGAAATGTCTTATCCCGTGGATGCGATTTTAATCATACTTGCCATGTACATGGTGCTAGTGCGTGTCATTTACCATAAGAGATGTTGTCAACGTATTGTAAGTTTGGATGGATGAATATATGATTGGTTATTTGTGATCTTTGGATGACTTGGCATGGTTTGTTTGTCGAGTCTCAATCTTATCAAACTTATGCCGCTAACGGTGAGATGCAAGCCCTAGTGAGTGTTTGGTTTCCTAAGAGTGTCTTCCCCGAGTCTATTTATAATCTGATGCGTACAGTTCATATGTCGAGTTCTATCTTATACAGTGTATGCCACTAACGGTGAGATGTAAGCCCTAGTGAGTGTATAGTTGCCTAAGGGTGTGTTCCCCGAGTTGTTTATAATCTGATGATTACGGTTTTGTACTTCTTTCACCGATATCTTTATATATTGAATTGCCTATTTATCTTTCTCGTATTTCACATGTATATCTATATATGCATGCTTCTATTTCGTATTACCGTTTAAGTATGTTTATTGTGATATGGCTGGGAGAACCCGGAGTTACTCCCCACTGACTGTGGCGTTCATGTTTTTCATGGATGAACAGGTTGCTTGATTGGATGGATTTTTTCTTGTGGTATTTTGGGTTCGGGTGTGAGCTAGCGGGCGTTGGCCTGGATGAATCACCTCTAGACGTTGTTTAGTTAATTGCTAATAACTTTGTTACTTGATAACATTTTGAGAGACTTCATCTCTTTGTAGTATATTCTATTTTAGTTTGTATTTATTTGACATTCCTCGTATTTTTATCTCGGCATGTAAAAAAGTTTTTAAAAACACCGTATTTTCCGCTATATAAATCACATGCTTGTTATGTTTTATTTCCGCATTCTCGAGGGTTGTCACAGTTGGTATCAGAGCCTAAGACGCTCTCGGCGCATACACGTGAACCCTAAACTTATATTACTTGACCTTGAAATAATAAGTGAGAGATGGGTAGACTTAAGGACCTAAGGTGGTAGTCTTTGGTGTACTTGATGTTTGTTAAGTTCTAAGTGGTTTGTTGATTGTGTTGAGTGATGTTATGTTTGTTTGTATCTACCGTCTTGAGGTGGATCATGTGTTACCTAGAAGAAGTATCCTCTACCGAAGATTAAAGATTGACGAGCCTATTTGAAGTGTACGTACTTCTCCCTCATCGATGATCTCTTGTGCCTTTGGTGTACCTTTTCCCCTTTTTCTATCTACGTGCTTCTTTCTCTTCCAACTTATTTTGCCTCTTGGAAATCACTCTTGATAGTTTCCTCCGTCTTACCATTAGTACCCTTACCTTCCTCTTCTAACATTTTTGTGGATGCCATACCCATTTGTTTGTTGTGTATAAACCGTGGTCGGAAGAATTTTGGACCTTGTGGAATCTTAGTGTTGATAGAATAAATTTGGGATTTGAGGAAAATGGTGTAAATCTAAGTTCACCCCATAGTGTTGAGTGGTTGTATCCTTGAGGAAAGTGTGGTCAGATAAGTTTGATGATTTTAATGCTTAATGCTTGCCATGACTCATGTGTGAATAGTTCATGGTATTTTATGGTGTAAAGTTGAATGAGTTGGCTAGGACTTCTTAACCCATTAGTGATGTAATCTTTTGAACTTAGGAGTTTAGAAATATTAGAGTGTCTTGAGGATCATATCTAAATTGGAGCTAGTTATTCTAAGTGAGAATATTTGGATGATACCTTGAGTTGTGAAATGCCCTTGAGACTAAGTGACTTCTTGTGATTTTCTAGTATGTACTTTTGGGTATATGCTTGGTGGAAAGATACTTGGCTATAATTCTTGGATTTAAAAATATGATCTTATATCATGGTATCGGAGACTTGGTTGAGAGAGTAAGTCGTTATGATAGATTAAACCATATTACTTAAGGATTATGGACATGAGTGGAATCTCATTAGATGAGCTATGATGGTGATGCCTTAAGATGTTGATGATGACGTTTTGTTCGGTGTTCTACCTTGTGGGCCATAGGAGTTGAAAAAAGACTAGTATGAAGAATTCATTGTTAGTCCTTCGGTTTTGAAACCTTTGAGATTGTGTCAAATTTTGGAGTTAAGAGAATGTTACTATGCTTGAGTTGCAATTCTGCAACTGGAAATCCGTGTTATATGAACGGATGGATGAATTGGGTTGTAGACGATTTATCGAATTCAGGTGTACCTTACTTTGATGATTGTACGTGGTACGATGGTGCCTTGTGAGAGACATTTGTAGAAAAATAATTAAGATGTTTTGCTATCACCCTAAGTTTGAAAGGAGAAATTTTGTGGATTAATCCTTAAACCTTTTTCTCGTACCATTATCCATTTCCATTTCCTTTCATGCAAGTTCCTACTAAGCCTGATTCCTAGGAAAATGTTTTCTCTTATCTTTTCCTTTGCTTGGCTATCTTCATAGCTATATCTATCCAATTTCTAGCTCTTGGCTCCCTACCTCTAGCGTCCCTCTAATTTTCGTTCGATCTTATCGCGTTCGTGTTTCCCTCGAAATCTCCTATCGTTTCCAATTTCATAGTGTCATTGTCTTTCCTCTGGTGAGATGATTGGGTTGTTAGCTAGCTTCGTGTTGATTTTGACCATGAATAGGATTGGGATTTAAACTTTAGGATGAATCTGTTGGTGGTATTGAACTCTCTTGATGGCTTCATTTATTGAGCTTGCTATTGTAGTGCTATTTTGGGAATCGAGTTGAGCGTGACAATAGTTCGTTGTTGTGGGGTATTATAACGGTTGTTTGGGATATCATTTGGGAATTAGATGTCTCTAAATGGTGGATTATAAAAGAGACTTTGCTTTAGAGTAATTAAGCCGGTACCCAAAGTTTGAGGAGTATTGTCATAAATGAAAATCGATTCATTTTGAGTTTTAGATGAACTAGATGATTTGAATGGTTGTCTGATTGCCAAGTGATTGGCCATTTGTGGTTTGGAATTAGTAATTTTCTTTTATTCTTAAGGAATCATAGTTTGAGATTGAGAAAAGTTCGTTGCAAGCTTTGGATAGTGAGTGCTCAGTTGTTATGGATTATAGAGTTAGAATGGGGAACTCATTTATCTTGACGATTAGTAACCACCATAGTTTGCTAATATGACTATTTATGTTCGAGGCTTCGAGCGTAGTAACAATCGAGTTAAGGATGTTACGGTATATAAAAGAATCATTATAATCGATAATGGATTGTAGATTTTCCCTTGTCGTGAGACCTTGGATGAGGCTAGTTGGATGTTAGATAATTATGTTTGTTGCTTTGATTGTGATTGTTGTAAATAATGTTTATGGAGTTTGGCGATTTAGGATGGTTAAAGTGTTGGAGTAAGTGTCCTCAACAATGGTGCGATCACATAATTAAATCTAGATAATAAGAATACAAAGGGATGATGAATATTATAGTCAAATGGTCAACATAAATCGGTAATGATTGGCTCAAATGAGTTTGACGTTACTGTCGTATGACGGTGGTGATCAGTTGATCCCTTGAGGTCACACCTAAAGGACAATCCCCTAATCATGTAAATTAATTAATTGTATTGCGATACAGATTAATTAATCCCTTAAATCGAACCAAGTATATATTGTAAGTGAGAAATATATCTTATTGTAATATGATTAAATAAGATTCATTTTAGTAATTTAATTGTTATATTACTAAGAATGCATTATGTTTATGAAACATTTGAGATAAGTTAATTTGGTTAATTATAATTATAAATTGTTGTAGATTATTTTAACCAAATATGAGAGGACCCATTTTATTTACATGTAATTATAAAATGTGACTTAAAATGTTAAGTCTAATTTATTTGTTATAAAATTGCATTTAAATTGGTTAAATGCACATTTATAAGCAAAATTACATGTTACATGTCACATGTCACACTTGTGACAAATGACAAATTGCAAAAATAAAATGGACACCCATATTACAAGGGTGCACCGGTTTTGGTAGTGTACAAAGAGGGTGATTATTTTTGTGTATTATTCTAATTAGGAATTAGACATAATCATACACAAAACTATTACCAACACTCAACCTTTTTACATTGTTAAGAACAATTGGAAGTGACAACACCTGTAACACCCAGAAATGTACCCTATTTTTATATTTAAAATATTTTACGGATACTTTTCAGTAATTTTAAGTTTTAATTTAGAATTTATTGTTTCGAGTCGAATTTAGAATTTCCGAGTTCGTATTTGGAATTTCCGCGAGATTCCATGAGAATCCTGTCTTAAGGCGAGTTTGACTTTCCTTGACTTTTTCCCTTCATATTCCACTCATACTCTTCTAACCTAATTCATTCAACATAAACCAAAACCCTTACTTCTTTCTTAAGCAAATATCAAACCCTTGCCTCCACAGCTTTTTCGATCTTTGAATCATCCTTGCTCATTCGTTACTTGCTAGAATTCACGTAAGTTCATCTCATTCTTCTCCCCTTAGCTTCCTCTATCCGTATTGATATTAAAATCATCAACTTTCTCGCTTTTCAAACTTTCCGTCTTTCTCAAGATGAATTTCATTCATCTTTTATGATCTATTTGTAGGTGGTGACCTCCAAGATCCTGACAAAGACTATTACCTTATTGAAGAGGAGCTTGACGAGTAGTGAAGACGCTTAAAGGTAACGGTGAAGGGTTACTCGATATCATTTACGTGTTTTACATGCTTTATATGCTAGAAATCGTATTAGAATACGATTAGTAAGCTTAGGAATCATGTTACGATTAATGAATGTTGTTAATTGATGATTGATGATGATGATACTTGTGGTTTGATGGAATTTGATATGTAAAATGATGATTTATGATAATAGTTGATAATGGTTGAGTTTAGAACAAATTGGAGCCGTCTAGACTCGTTTCACGGTCGTGAAACTCGTTTCACGGTCGTGAGATGGCATGTCACGGTCGTGAGACTCAAGTCACGGTCGTGAAAAAGTGGCTGATGTTTTACCTTTGCGTAACAG
>JAIUZE010024341.1:0-10025 GCA_022085475.1 Heliosperma pusillum | reverse complement strand
GAATAATATCATGACATCACGCATTCAAAGAACGACGACTCAAAGACGACAATCTCACGGTAAATGAAAAGCACTAGCATCGTGTACATGGCAAGTATGATTAAAAGGCATCCACGAGATAAGCATTTCCCTGAACTCATACACGATCAAACATTTCGTATATGTAGACTAATTTCCTCCTGTTAGCACGACGATATAAATATCCGGTCCTAGTCTAAACCTGGCCAGATTCTCGGAATGAACGTGTTCCGATTCGACATGCGATACACGTTTCGCATCCAAGACTCGGTCTTACACTAGACGCCGAGTACCCCAAATTCGGTAGATCAATTCACGAAAGAGGTGGAAAAGAGCTCAAGCCTCATAACAAGCGGTACGCTACATGCAAATAACACCACCTCGCAAGTACACAACATTTGACGGACGGGTCGATCAACGCATAGCGTTCAACTCCCAACAACGTCGTCGTATGCCCACTAACACATGCATTTAAGCAGTAGGATACCTTCCCGTTCCGACATTCCAGCCTTACGAACGTGGAGGTAGCCAAGGGAATGAGAGTACAAAGCACAAGACAAAATAGTGCTCAAACCGTACCATTTGTAAAAACCGACTCAAAATGGGACATACCAAGAACCGTCACAAAACATGAGAATAGGGAATCATATAAGTTTAAATATGATAAACATGAGTCAATACATGATACATAAGCATTAGAACAAGTTTATGAAGCATAATGAATAAAAAACATAGATACCTCTCCAAAACAACGTTGTTTGGAAACCAACGAAAACAAGGGTCCACTTCAAACGGTCATAACTAGAGTTCTAGACATGAAAATGCAGAAATTCCAAATGGAGGTGATAGCTTATCCTCTTACGGTTCCAACGGGATGTCACACGCCCAAAACAAGCAAGTAACGAAGGAGATATGATCATTTTACGAAAAGGGGTCAGTGTAGGAAAATTTCTGTTGGCAGCGAGTGACGCAGCCTGCGTCACCACGACGCAGCCTGCGTCCTATTCGGACGGGTACGAGTCACACAAATCTCCACAATTTCACTAAGGCATAACACAAATATCATCTATCATCACAATTCATCAATTCTCATATCAATTATCAACTAACAACAACCATCATCAACAACACAATTCCTAAGATTACTAATCATATTCTAAATACGATTTCTAACACGGAAAACACATTAAAACACGTAAATGATATCGAGTAACCCTTCACCGTTACTTTTTCGCGTCTTTAAACGGTTTCTAAACCTTTCTAGTCTCCACCTACATACAATTAGATAATAAAAGATGAATATCATTCACCTTGAGAAAGACGGATAATTTAAAAAGCGAGAAAGACTGTAATTTTATTACTAAAACGGATAGAGGATGATAAGAGGGGAAGGATAAGACAAACTTACGTGAATTTGAGCGAGTAACGAAGGAGTAGCGACGAATCTAAGACGGATCAAAAATGGAGGCAAGGTTTTATGGTGTTTCTTAGTGAAGAAGAAAGAAATGAATTGTGAGGAAAAATTAGGTTAAAGGGAGTATATGAAGAGAGTGAGTGGAAAAAGTCAACAAAAAGTCAAAGACGGCTCAAGACGGGTTTTACTTGAAAACTCGCGGAAATTCCAAATACGAACTCGGAAATTCTAAATTCGACTCGGAACATTAAATTCCAAATTAAAACTAAATTTCACTGAAAAGTATTCGTAAAATATTTTCACTATAAAAATAGGGTACATTTACGGGTGTTACATGGCAGGTCGGGCCTGACCGGGCTGACCCGTTCCTCTGGCCAGTTCTAGCCACATTAACCAAATTTCTTCCTAACCTTTCAAAACTAACGACATTTAATCTAATCTTTTTGTGACACTGAAAGCATTTTATTTGCATATTGTGGTTGCGTTCAATATGATGACTTTGTTATTATTAAATTATGTCAATATTTTTGTTGCTATTCTTGTGATAGTATGTCATTATTCATTCAAAAAGGCTACACATACACAATGTGTATGACTTTTTCATACACATTCAACCATATTATGACATGTGGATTTATTATTTTTCAATTAATTATTTTGAGTAAGGGTAAATTAGTCATTTGACTAAGGATGGTTATTAGTTTCCTTAATTCAAGTAAGGAAATTATGATTATTTTCTTTTATTTAATTATTTATATAACTTGATTATTTTTCGTTTTTAATTTGATTTATATACTTTGATTTTTTTTTTCCAGTTTAACTTATTTACTTTCGTTATTTTTTTATTTTCAAATTCATTTATATTTATATATACCTCGATTTCTACCATATAGTTTATTTTTCAATTTTAGTTAAAACATTTTATCTAATTTGATTATTTCCGTATTGACATTTATATCGTATGATTGTTTTTACTTTTAATTAATTGTTTGTATATTTTTTTGTCATTTTTTTTATGTTTTCTATTAAATATTTATAATGTTTTCATATAACATTGATCTTTTACGCTATAAATAAAACAAAAATTGAAAATAAGATAAAAATTCAAAATTAATTACTCAGTATAAGATAAAAAAAAATGTATCTTATTTAATTAATTTCAATTATGAAATATAATATATTAATTTCGAATATGACGGCCAATAAAAAATAATAAAACTTCCTATTTTAGTTTCTAGAATCGTTAACATATTACCTTAATATAATAACAATCTTAAAAACGGAATATTTAACAAGTATATTGACATGATTTATTTCCTTTTTTAAAAGTCCTAATTGATTAAAAGTATAAATTAGAATATGTAGAAATTCTAGATTTAAGCTAACTTCTTAAAATAACTACTTGAATTAAGGAAATTAATAATCACTAATAACGTAATTACTAGACTAACCTTAGTTAAATAAATTAAATAAAAAATTTAAATTCCACATGTCAATATACAATTGGGTGTGTATGAAAAATGTCATACACATTGTGTAAGTGTATCATCTTCCTTATTCATTCTTTAATTATATTGTAGCATGTTATTATGGTAACTTCTAGTCTCTAGAATTTTGTATTCCTCTTTATAAATGTATCCCTTGTCTAATGTATAGTACTCAAGCATTCCATCTCTTATATGGTATCAGACACTTCTTCTTCTTCTTCTTCTTCTTCTTCTTCTTCTTCTTCTTCTTCTTCTTCTTCTTCTTCTTCTTCTTCTTCTTCTCCTCCTATCTCGATCAACGATTCTCGCAAATTCATATGAACAATTATCCAAATGCGTCGTATTATTCTCCAGCATTGAAGATGTTGGCTGATCAGCTCGCCAATGTTAGAGCTCCTGTATCCAAGGAACGCCTTTTCCTCCGCCTTGTCACGAGTCTCTCTAGCATTTATAATATCCTCATAACAATTATTCAACAAAAATATCTGCTGCAAATATAGCATTATCCGTCGCTATGAGTTATTTGCGATGGATTTTGTGACTAAATCAGTTTCTCACAAAAATAAGTCGCAATAAGTGGCAAAATCTTTACCGGCGGAGTTTGCAACGAAATATATATTGACTGACTTCCGTCGCAACAATAAACAATATCTGTCGCAAGAAATGAAATATTCCGTCGCAAGAAATGAAATATTCCGTCGTAAAGATATATGAGATCCGTTGCAATACATTTAAAACTTCCGTCGCAAAACAGTTCATTCCGTCGCAATAAACTTACAGAATTCCGTCGCAAAAAAACAATTTCCATCGCAACTAAAGCAGTAGCATTCATGAGCTGCTGGTTTACAGCCGTCCCTGCTGTAAACCAGCAGCTCACAAATACGTTTTCTACCTGAAAAGTTTGTAGAAATTACTACACCGTTTCAACACGAAACAAATTCACATAAATTGTCTTCAAACCAAGTCATACATCATCCATTAATAATCAATTACAAGTCATACAACATCCATTAAATTGTCTTCAAACTAATTAACAAGTTTGTCCTAAACACCAAATGCAACTTAAACTTAACTAGGCATCTATTGAGCAAATATTTGATCAACAAAGTTGCTCCCACATGGACGATCATCTTCATCATTATCATCACGCCGATCACTATTATGAAGGTTATGGGGATTGCATGATTGAGTAGGTATATTGATACCTTGTGAAGCTAGAGTTTTCTCCATATGTAACCTCCATTGTTCCATTTCTTTCAATTGATTTCTTATCGCTTGATTGTCGGCAGAAAGTTTACCTACTACTCCAGGAGTGTAGGGAGTTGAGGATAAATTACCGGTAGAATGACGGAGCTTCTCGTAATAGTAACCCGTCCCCTTCCCAAGACCCCAAGGTCGAACTTTCTTGTCAAACCCTTTCTTAGCTTCAAAATAAACTTCTTTCTCATCAATTTCTTCCTCGGGCACGGTCTCTAATAAAGTATCTTTCTTTTTCTTGAACGAGTCCTGCAATTTTTTTTTACAAAAATCAACATTGTTATTAACATAACAAACAACCAAATTTTAAGTATTCTAATAAAGAATAAAATCTAGAAGATTCGAAATGACATAGACTTACAATCACTTGTGTTATTTTGCCACTCACATAACCTCCTAACTTTTTGGTCTTGGACTTCTTCACAAACTCTAAAGGTTCTGGTAGCGAAATGCCTCTTTCGCACTTAAAAAAATGTCAACTATCAATACATGAAAAATATATATTTTGGTAAAACATGTAAAAAACTTAAATGGCATTACATACCATTTTGTCCATTAACTGGACGGTGTTTTGTCTTCCCATGGTATGAGTTCCATGTGCTTTTCCATCCGTGCCTTTTGATATGCGAATACATTGTGTTTTAAAAAGCTAAACGCTAGAAAATTAAATATAACCTTAAATAAATTCCACTAAGCTGCTTTTTGTTTAGGTTTTGCTGCAGGATATGAAGAAGCAAATGAGAACTTTCCCAAAATTGAATCTCTTAAGGCTTTTTTCACTCTATTGTCGTCAAACCTACAATTTAACAAATTATAGTACAAAATTATGAAACAAATAAAATATTGAGTTTGATCTAAAAAAATAAAATAAGTACGCTTAAGATAGTAGATAAGTACCAAACTCCAAAAGGGTGCAAGACTGGCACATCATATGGTACGGTGTCATTTATCATTTGGGATTATATTTCTTCTATATATGTGAGAACACGATTCTCATCGTCATTTGTGTTATGTCTACGAGAGCTATCACCAAATTTTTTTTTTGAGAAGGACGACAACCTACTATTTCAAATACCAAGAAATTGAACATTGTAAGATATCATACAAAATGGACATAATAATATAAAGACAACAATATGAACATAGTATGTAGACTTATAAGAAAATACAAGAATACACAATAATAGAAAGAGAAAAATAAAGGAAATAAATATCAATAAGTTCCAATAATGTGTTTAAATTGAAAGATACCAAATAAAAATAAATTGTTTTACATTGGTAACTATAGATCATTTTATTCCTCATCATTATCATTATCTAACTCATTATTATTATCAATTTCTGGAAAACGTTCATCATCTTCTGAAGTATCACCATCAATTTCTCGTACCAAAACCTCATCATCATCACTATGTTCATCTCCTTCAAGATCACGATTATGCTCATTTTCTTCCATTATTGATGACAAGAGAACAACTTTTGGGGTTGAGACGCAAAGATTTCTAAAAAACTAACTAATTTCCGTTATTGCATTCCACTCATTCCTTGGCTCTAAATTCTTTAAAGTAACTGGTAACAAACGTTCCATGAATACATGACAATCATGACTTTTCAAACCATGTAGTGTAAAATCATTCTGATTCACACATGTACTTAAATCAGAAGCATAACCATCCGGAAACTTCAACTTGGAAATCCATTCGCAGAAAACCTTCCTTACTGGCTTCTCTGACACAAACTTCGGGTCATAACGTCTTTTACAATATAAATCTACATCAGTTCTTGAAGATTCATTATAGAACAGTTTTGATTTATCATCCATCACTGTGTGAATGAATTGCTCAAAATAATTCTTCTCAATGTGCATTACATCTAAGTTATGTCGAGCTAATAAGGTTTTCCAATATGGAAGTTCCAAGAATATGCTTCTCTTCCATCACCATATCCTTCTAGTCTTCAATTTTTCCAACTCTGATTCTGTGGCGGTAATAACAGTAGGTAAATGTTCTACATTCTCGCATATTTCGTCATCATTTAACCTACGAGGTGGCTCATCAAACTCGAGTCGTCTATGCTTTGAAAAATGTTTGCCATCCTTCCTAATTTTGTGGTTATGTGCTAAAAATTGCCGATGACAATCAAACTAGCTCCACTTCCTCTCATTTTTGAGCCAAAAAGTTTTATGTCCATCTCCACAATAAGGGCAAGCTCTTTCACCGGCAGTTCCTCATCCGGATAACATCCCGTAGGCTGGAAAGTCATTGATCGTCCACATGGGTGCAACTCTAATTTGAGTATTCTCTTTTTTTTATACATCATAAGTCAATAACCCTACTTCCCACAATTGTTTTAACTCATGAATGAGTGGTTGCAAATATACATCCAAAAATTTCTTAGGATTATTTGGTTCAAGAACAAACAAAGACTGATATATAAAGTTCTTTTTCATGCACAACCAAGGAGGTAGATTATATGGGGTAAGCATAACTGGCCAACAAGAGTATGACTTTCCAAATTGACCAAATGGTGCAAATCCATTTGTGCATAACCCTATCTACATTGTGTGGCCCGCTTGCAAAATTTGGGTATTTAACATCAAAATGCTTCCAAGACTCAGCGTCGCTTGGGTAAGTCATTGTACCAGTAGCACGCCATCTCATTTCTTCAGCTATAGATTTGGTCGCAAAAATCTTTTGAAGTCTAGGTCTGATCGGGAAATAAGTCAAAACTTTTAAATCAATTTGTTTACCTTTAGAATTTTCTTGAGTTTATACCTATCTCGCCCACACTTTCTGCATTTGACAAGATTCTGATCCTCCAATCAAAATAACATACATCCGAAAGGACAAGTATCAATTTTCTCATGGGGAAGTTGAAGAGATTTAAGGAACTTCTTGGTCTCATAGAAGTTTGTGTTCATTAAATTATTCTTTGGAAGGATATCCCCGATCAAAGTACTAATACCATCAACACATTTATGAGGCAAGTTGTATTCACATTTCAATGTTAACAATCTAGAAGCAGCTTGTAATAGAGACACTTCACTCCCCTCATAGACAGGCTCTTCTTCTTTCTTTAACATTTTGAAAAAAGCTTCCACTTCAAGATTTGGAGTTTCATCTACTTCTATAGCATTAAGAGCTTCCTCTCTTATAGTATCTATTGTATCACGTAATGCATCATTAACCATATCTTGATATGGTTTCGTTGGTATATCTAGTTCATCAACTGGAAAATCTTCCCCGTGACACACCCTATTATAATAATTGACACAAAACCCTTTCTTAATCAAGTGTGATTTCACTTGAGCCTCGTTCAAAAACTTCGTGTTGTTGCATAAGGAATATAGACATCTCATTTTATTGTTATTCCTTTGAAAAGAATCTTGTTCTTTAGCATGATTAAGGAATTCTCTAACACTATTAACATACTCAATTCTTGGCCTTTTACTAGCATCCAGTCTCTCATACATCCATTTTTCGGTCTTGCCTCTTTATTTTAAATCTTAGATGTTTCTTTATTTGGAAACAAAAAAAAAATTATAATCAACAAAAAATAAAACATATACAAACACAACAATAGAATAATTAACATGATTTAGTAATAAAATTGTGAAACGAGTTTTATTTGTCCATTTAATTTTTTTTTTGTGTTCACTTATCACTCAAACTTAAACCCATCTTTGAACGTTTCATATCACTAATAAATATACATTTACTTGACAACATAAGTAGAAATTTCAGCAGCAATTCCCTACAGTTCTCCAAATACACGATGTAAACTGATAAATAATAGTTTACATATGCATTTTGAGAACATTAGGTATACTTGGTGCTGAAATCTCCACTTACGTCGAGAAATAAATATATATTTATCACCTAAGTGATATGAAACGTATAAAGATAGTCCCAAATCGGGGACTATTCAAAAATTACCACTAATGAGTAATTTTTGAACGGGTACTAAGTTCAATCGGTCTCATCAACGTGCACAAAATAACATATGAAGATTGATAGGTGAAAATCTGAAATTTCAATTCTAATTAACATAAGACCGTCTCACATACTAAGACGCTCTTAGGCAATAATCTGAAATTTCATTTCTATTCAACAAATTTTTTTTTTAAAAAAAAAAAAACACAATCAAAGAATTATATACAACAATAAACAAGCAAAATTGTCTTAATTATACCCTAATTAAGAATCTCCTTAACCGTAATTGGTGAATAATTATTAAAAAAAACAGCCTTTAGAGGAATTACAGGGGAGGGGAAGCCGAAGTGAGGAGGAGGGAGGGAGCCGGAGCCAAAGTCGAGCGGAATAACGAGGAGGAGGAGGAGGAAGAAGAAGAAGAACAGAAGGGAAAATGAATAATTGAAAATAGAAATAAGAAAAGAGAACCTGAGGGAGGAGTAGTCACCGACGGACATAGCAGATCAGACAGAGTCGGAGAAGTCGCCTGCGGTCGGAGGGAAGAGTAGTCGTTGAGGAGTCGCCTAACGAAAGAGAGAAGGATTCTGGGTTTTTTAATTTCAGATATGCGATAAGGGGAAGCTGCTTGTGCGCAGATAAAAAAGGCTTGCGACGGACTATTAAGAGTTGCGACGGACAGTAAATTATTGGTTGCCACGTGTTAAGTTCATTCCGTCTCTAGCCTTGCAACAGATATATTCTAACTTAAGACGGAGCCATGTATTTGCGACGGACACTATTTTTCTTGCGACAGACTGTAATACGTGCCAAAATAAATAACCCCGCCATAGGTAAGCTGACGCAAGATTAGTCGCATGTGATACACTCCGTCGCAATTCAAATTTTGCAACGGACTTCACTGCCGTTGCAAATTAGCCGTAGCTACTCTATTGTATTTTTGTGGTGATCGTAAGCATGTGAGACAACGATATGCAACATCGTAAGCATGTGAGAATAAATAGAGACATGGCGATAATAGATTCGAATTAAGATAAGACACACCTTGGCGACCATATAGGAACTAGATGGCTTGTATCTCACCATTAGCAACCATATAATCGAAGAGGGTAGAAAATTGGGAAAGAATATGACAAGGGAAAATCAACAATTAAAAATCCAAGGCATAGTCAAATGACATACATACAAACAATCCAATCGTACATCCAATCCATACATATCAAACATAGTCGCACAGTAAATTAAATACACTAGAATTGCTACATTACAAGACAAGACGAACAAGTCTACAAGATAAACCGTTTCCCGAGACCGTATGCGATAAACATATCCTTCATGCCCCAAATATAATCAAAAACCTTGTCTCTGTTAGGAAACTCACTTCTGCTAATGATGTTTCTGTCGAGTTTGATCGTTTTGGTTTTACTGTGAAAGATCTGCTGACAGGAAAGCTAATTATGAGACGCTGTAGTAAGGTGACCTCTATCCTTTATTCACCTCGCCCACTACAAATTCCTCTTCATCACAATTTCTCACTGCTATTTCCGGTTCCACATGAGACGGTCGTTTAGGGTATCATGGACTGGCTATTTTTAGTTTGCTTTGCAATAATAAATGTAACAACCCGAAAAGTACCCAATTTTTCTAGTAAAAATATTTACTGACACTTTTCAGCAGACTTAAGTTTTTAAAATAGAATTTATTGTTTCGAGTCGTATTTTGAAATTCCCAGTTCGTATTTGGAATTTCTGAGAGATTTCATGAAAATCCCGTTTTTAGTCATCTTTGACTTTTCTTGACTTTTAAGTCGTCTTTGACTTTTTCTTGACTTTTTAATGTCGTTTTTGATTTTTTCTTGACTTTTAAGTCGTCCTAAACTTTTCTTGACTTTTAAGTCATCTTCGACTTTTCTCGACTTTT
>JAIUZE010024340.1:0-16203 GCA_022085475.1 Heliosperma pusillum | reverse complement strand
TCGAGTAACCCTTCACCGTTACCTTTTCGCGTCTTTAAACGGTTTTTAAACCTTCCTAGTCTCCACCTACATACAATTAGATAATAAAAGATGAATATCATTCACCTTGAGAAAGACGGATAATTTAAAAAGCGAGAAAGACGGTAATTTAATTACCAATACGGATAGAGGAAGCTATGAAGGGAAGAATAAGACGAACTTACGTGAATTTGAGCGAGTAACGAAAAAGTAGCGACGAATCTAAGCTTGATAAAAATGGAGTTTAGGTTTTTGGTGGTTTGATGAGGAAGAAAGAGTAAGTAGAAAATGAAAGAAGGATTTAGGGTTTGAGGGAGTATATGAAGGAAAAAGTCAACGAAAGTCAAAGACGGCTCAAAAGTCAAGAAAAAGTCAAAGACGGCTTAAGACGGGTTTTACATGAAATCTCGCGGAAATTCCAAATACGAACTCGGAAATTCTAAATTTGACTCGGAAAATTAAAATTACGATTAAAACTAAATTTCGCTGAAAAGTAACCGTAAAATATTTTCACTATAAAAATAGGGTACATTTGCGGGTGTTACAACTGGGTCGATCAACGCAAAGCGTTCACCTCCCAACAACGTCGTTGTATGCCCACTAACACATGCAATTAACAGTAGGATACATCCCCGTTCCGACATTCCAGCCTTACGAACGTGGAGGTAGCCAAGGGAATGAGAGTACAAAGCACATAACAAAATAGTGCTCAAACCGTAACATTTGTAAAAACCGACTCAAAGTGGGATATATGAAAACCCGTCACCAAGCATGATAATAGGGCATTATATAAATGTAACTATGATAAACATGAATCAAAACATGATACATAAACATTAAACCAAGTTTAAGTAGCGTAATAAATAGGAAACATAGATCTTTTCTCAAAACAACAAGTTTAGAAACTAACTAAAACAAGGGTCCACCTCAAACGGTCATAACTAGAGTTCTAGACATTAAAATGCAAAAATTCTAAGTTGAGGTGATAGATTATCCTCTTACGGTTCCAACGGTAGGTCACAAGCCCAAAACAAGCAAGTAACGAAGGAGATATGATCATTTTACGAAAAGGGGTCAGCGCAGTGAAACTGCACAAGTCACGACCGTGACTTGTATGTCACGCTCGTGACATGATTTTCACGACCGTGACTTACATTTCACGCTCGTGAAACTGTCTGTTACGCAAGGGTATATGGTCAGCCACTATTTCACGCTCGTGACATGAGTTTCACGACCGTGACTTGGGTCAAGACATCTCCATTTTGTTCTAAACTCAACCATCATCAACTATTATCATAAATCATCAATTCTCATATCAATTTTCAACAAACAACAAGTATCATCATGAACACAATTTCTATGAATACTAATCCTATTCCAAATACGATTACTAACATAGAAAACACATTAAAACACGTAAATGATATCGAGTAACCCTTCACCGTTACCTTATTGCGTCTTTAAACGATTTCTAAGGCTTCCTAGTCTCCACCTACAATTACATAATAAAAGATGAATATAATTCACCTTTGAGAAAGACGGATACATTGAAAAGCGAGAAAGACGGTAATTTTATTACCAATACGGATAGAGGAAGATGAGAGGGGAAGAATAAGACGAACTTACGTGAATTTAAGCGAGTAACGAAGGAGTAGTGACGATTTTGAGCTTGATCGAAAATGGAGGCTAGGTTTCTTTGGGTTTTCTTATTGAGGAAGAAAGAGTTGTGTTTTGTGAGTGAATTAAGTTATGAGGGAGTATGAGGGAAATAAGTGGAATAAAAGTCAAGAAAAGTCAAAGACGCCTTAAGACGGGATTCACTTGAAATCTCGCGTAAAATCCAAATACGGACTCGGAAATTCTAAATTCGACACGGAAAATTTAATTCTAAACTTAAACTAAATTTCGCTGAAAAGTGTCCGAAAAATATTTTTACTATAAAGATAGGGTACATTTGCGGGTGTTACAGTTTTTACTAAGTTATAGTAATAAAAGTAAACTAGAAAATTAATGATTTATATGATAAAATCACGAAATTTTTAAGCATGTTATACCTCATGGTCCTATAATGAGAATAGGTCATTTTGATGATTTATGGAAGATTATTGCTTTATTTAATTAGTAAAATGTGTTGTGAAAACTTATTGTGGATACCCATAAGTCACAAGTATTAAGGATACCTTTAAATGTCTTTGAATGGAGGATGTATCTAGACTAGTTCTTTTATTTTCCCATGACATAACCTCTACTCATATTTGTGTATATATACTCCATTGTACTAATGAGAAATACATTCATTTCTATCACATTCTCTACATATTATAACACGTTATCAGCACGACGCTCTAACCGAAGTCACGGGTTAATTGATGCACCAATGGTTGGATTTATTTCTAAAGGATCAACGATTGATTTTCTAATCCCTAGTTCTAAATTTTATTACATTTGTCGTATTCATTCGTAAGTAAATCTAACTATTTTTGTTAATGAATTTTATCATCTTGGCGTAATGTTCTATCTTAATATGCATTGTTTTTCCCGATTTTTAGTCATCTTTATTCAATAATAGCATAATGTTCACATTTAACTTTAACACTATAGTTTCACTTAATTATGATTTGATAAATACATGATCGTTATCACATGTTTCATAGTTGATAATTTTAAGAGTATTATTGTTGAAAATCTTGCGTAATTTTGTGCACTATATTATCATATTCATCACGACAATCAAAATTATCACTTTAATTAATAATAGTTGGTAAATAATAATGCTACATGATTTTGTATATTTACATTCATAAATTCACATGAAATTTTGACAAATTTTGTAACCATTTGATAATGATATTATTTAGTTGTCATGAATATTTATCAAGGTGTGCACACACAGTAAATTTAATTGTTGATACGTCGATGTAACTAATTAAATTAACATTCTTTGATATTTGATAATTGTTTGTATAATGCGGCATATATCTATGACATGATACTCCTAAGTTAAATTAAATATTGATATCATTTGTTAAGCTGCAATGTTTATAATTACGAGAAATTAGAGTCATTTGTATACATATAATGATAATAGTGATATAATAACTATTCAAGTTTGTATTTTACAATAGTTTCAATTACAACATGTTATTCTCCTTAGAGATTTATTTGGAACATCTCAATCTCTCATAAGATATTACCTCCATGTATAGTCTTTATGAAATGTTTTTAAATTTGTATATGTATTAAAAACATAATTAAGGTACCTATGATAAACTAATAGACACGAATATTTTACATGAGTGATAAATAGAAACTGTGATTTAATGATGTTATGAGAAGTTATAACAATTAGTGGTATATATAAATAAATTATTGTACGTTCATATCTTTGTATATAATAACAAATGTTTTAACTCAAGTTTTATGATGAACATAATGTAATATTGTGTACTTAAGTGAGACTTATATGATGATGTTAAAACAAGATTTTTAAACGTTATGTACAAGCATTTTGATATGCATTTTGAGAATATTTATATAAAGAATTGAAGATTTGAGCGACTAAAACTACTACCTTTCTTTTATAAAAAAGTGAAACCTATGAATTAAATTAACAACTCAACTTTTGTTAAGAGTTATGGAATAATTTTTCCGATGATGTTAAATAACATGATATTGAGAAATTTACTTTCATCATTTAGCGATGATATTCAATGTATGCCTTGGATTATATGCATCATGTGAAATTTTGTTATATTACTATTTCGATAAAATATATACTTGTTGTATATATGCAAACACCATCTTAAAAATGAAAATTGATTTGATTATATGGAATGAAATGTTAAAAATTATAATATCGAATATGATGGTGACGATAACAGTTTGGCTTGAAAAGAATATTTATGTGGTTATTTTACTATGTGGAATTGGATATCGTTTAAAGATACATATTCAAATTATGTGTATTAGTATTTGGAGATTGACAATTGAATTACAATAGTTGAATATGGTATAGCTCTATGAAATCACACAACAAGTAAACGTATGAATCTAATATTTATTTAGTGATTTGATTATTGTGTGAGTATTTTGTACATTTGATATTTGAATTTTTTCCATGTACATGATTCTATAAGATTATCTCATATGTTTGATTCTAAAACCCAACATGTATATGAGCCAAATATCCCAATATTATGCATCTTCGGCCAAATTTTATGATATGTTCTTTGATAGTACATTGAAAAATTAAAATACATATATTTGCAACATATATGAAAATTGTGATTTATTATGGACCATGGTTGTAAAATTATGTAAATTATTAAAATGTTATTCGAATGATATTATAAAACGTTGATGCAGTAGTGGCACATTCAACATATATTATCCCTCGGGTATAAAATATTGGTGCCGATGGAAACACAATTTGAAATAACGAAAATTTGAGAAAGAGCGTGAAATTGGCATCCATAATCACAAAATATAATAGAAATATTACAAAATCTCGTCTAATTGGTTATACATCATATCCTGAAGCAAATTGAAAATAGATCATTATATCATGAAGAGAAAAAGGATATATAATACGACTTTAATAGTGGTCGAGAACGTGGGTCGTGAATATTGTTGAGATTGATGTGTTTATTTTAAATAAATAAATAGAACTTTCATTTCCACCGGAAGTGGGATGGTAAAGAACTAAAGGTATTGACAATTCTTAATATGTGAGAATACGAGCAATATGTTAGAGTAAATGTCCTCAACAATAGTGCGATCACAAAATTGAATCTCAATAATAAGAATACAAAGGGATGATGAATATTATAGTCAACTGGTCAACATAAACCAGTAATGATTGGCTCAATTGAGTTTGACGTTACTATCGTATGACGGTGGTGATCAGTTGATCCCTTGAGGTCACACCTAAAGGACAATCCCCAAATCATGTACATTAATTAATTGTATACTGATACAGATTAATTTATCACTTAAATTGAACCAAGTTTATATTGTAAGTGAGAAATATATCTTATTGTAATATGATTAAATAAGATTCATTTTAGTAATTTAATTGTTATATTACTAAGAATGCATTATGTTTATGAAACATTTGAGATAAGTTAAATTGGTTAATTATAATTACAAATTGTTGTAGATTATTTTAACCAAATATGAGATGACCCATTTTAATTACATGTAATTTATAAAATGTGACTTAAAATGTTAAGTCTAATTTCTTTGGTATGAAATTGCATTTGAGATCAATTGCTAAGTCAAAATTGAGTTATTGAACTCAAATTAGGGAGTCTACCAAACCAATTGGCCTCACCACTTATAAAGATTGTAATTGACATGAATATGAGTACACCTCTTCAGCTCTTATAGAACTAGTCTATGTTGAAGCTAAGATTCAATGTATATACAAAGAAGTCTTTAGTAAATCACTTAAGGTCATGTTGTGATACTTCTACCTCCCTTACGAGTATGAGTACAAAATTGTTTGTGGCACATAAGGCTATCTTTAAAGAAAATAGTTGTATTTTTCTAAAGATAGAGTGGGAGAAAATAAGCCACAACGAAAAACTAGTTAGGAACTAGTGAGAAAACCAAAAGAAAATGTTCTTAGGTTAGACTCAAGACTAGTGAGGAGACCAAAAGAAAGCGTTCTTAGGTGAATCCTTAGACTAGTGACGAGACCAAAAGAAATTGTTCTTGAAATAATAAGATTATGATCTATGAAGTGGAAGTACCTAGAAATTTTTAAAAAATTTGATTTTCTAACATAAGAGAATTATGAAACTAGATGGAATCTATGCAAAGAAAATGTTTTATTTGGAATTGTCCAATTGTAGTTGCATAGATAGACATGTAGATGTCTTCAAAAGCTAAGTTAATGCGTAACTATGCTTAGATCCAAATCATCAATAAAATACCTCATATTAAGTGTGTACAAAATACACATCAAAACCACATGTCCAAATAGGGATTTGGAATAGGATGTGTACATGACACAAGCCTATTGTATGTATCTACCTAGAGGTTATGATGATCTTTTCTATTATAAGATATAAGAAGGGTTTCACTCGAATTGTCGAAAAATCATGTATAGACATGAAATTCAGTGGGAGTTAAAGTCATGTATAGACATGAAGTTAAGTGGGAGTTTAAGTTATCATGTAAAGACATGAAGTTCAGTGGGAGAAATTGTTTTCCACGTGAATGACGTTTCACTCATTGAGAGTGACATATTCATATTACCTTTTTGAAAGGAGTGGTTGGATTTTAATGTTGGATGAAAGAGGGCAATATGTATACTAAAATCAAAATCTATTGTGGAATAGAAGATTTTAGTCTGGCATTTAAAAGGTATCTTATATCGATAACGATCCTTAATCTATTCAACAAGTTTTTTTTTTGGTGAAATGTAAGTATATTAATAAACCAACCCAACAACATGGGTATCACCAATTACAACCGACCATTTCAAGTTCGTTACTCTAGATAACCAAATTAGCTACAAAATTACAATAGCAGATATCAGTATAGCCCAAATACTCAAAATACTCAAGCCTCAACCATTACAACTCTTAAAAACTCAAGAACAGAAAGACAATATCCTGCCATCTTCAATTACTCAACCCTATACTCCTGCACCAGTTCCTGTCTGCAGACTTCATAGCACCTTGAAAAACAGCAAATAATCTTCTTCTGCAATCCTCCTTAACTTGATTAACTAGCACTCTTGGACAAAGCACATGCCCTTCTATTCTACAAATATTCCTGATACGCCAGATATTATAACAAAGACCTGAATAAACAGCCATTGCAAACTGTCTACATAATTTAGTACCCCTCAAACGTTTAATCCTTGCTGAATTCATCAGAATATCAGGAGGAATCCTCAACCAGTCACCTGCCAGTTTGAAACAGACCTTAGCATACTGACACTGCTGAAAGACATGGCTGTGATCTTCCTGAGCAATACCACAGATATAGCAATTACTAGAAACATCCATCCCCATTCTGATAAGCCTATCTAATGTAAGCAACCTGCAATGCTTCAATAACCACAGATGAAAACTCCACTTGGGAAGATTAAACCTATTCCAAACTGTACAACACCATTCAACCTTAGGTGAGGAATTCTGAATAAGCCAAGAATACCCATCAGCAATGGTATACCCTTTATCCAGACCCCTCCAAGTACCATTAATATAACCAGTTTTAAAAGTATCCCTAATCTCACATATTTTCCTCCATGCCCAAGAACTGTTAGCACTAGGTGAATAAGTGAACCAAGGAGAGTCTTTTAAATAGATGTTATCAACCCATTTAATCCACAAATGATCTTGTTTGCAAACTAACCACCACACTAACTTGCCTATAGCAGCAACATTCCATTGGTGACTATCAATCAAACCCACCCCACCAGTCTCCTTACTCTTACACAGCACCTGCCATGAAACAAGAGGAGCTTTGGAGTATTTATCAGACCCCTCCCACAGAAAGTTCCTACACAAAGCCTTGATCTTGTCCATTACCCCCATAGGGATCACAAAAATTTGGGACCAATGATTGTGAATGACAGAAAGCACAGATTTAACCAAGACAAGCCTACCAGCATAAGAAATCTTCCTACTATTCCATCCTTTAATCCTCTTGATCATCCTATCCATCAGAATATTACAATCAAACTTACTCAATCTTTTGTGAGATATACTTACCCCTAAGTACTTGAAAGGCAGTGTCCCTTTCCTAAATCCAGTTTCCTGCAAAATATGTTGAACAGCAGCATTCTGAATCCCATTACAGTAAAATTCTGACTTTTCAGGATTAATATGAAGACCAGAAGCATTAGAAAATGCCTTGAAGGCTTCCATAATAGCAAAGATAGAAGTAAGATCTCCTCTGCAAAACATAAGTAGATCATCAGCAAACATCAAATGATTCATCTTCATAGCCTTGCACATAGGATGATAATGGAACCCAGGGCACCTATCAAGAGCCTGCAAGAGTCTACTCAGATACTCCATGCACAAAGTAAATAATAAAGGAGACATTGGATCCCCTTGTCTTAACCCTCTAGCTCCTTTGAAAAAACCATGAGGTTGTCCATTAAGCACAATAGAATAACTAGGAGTACTCACACACTCCATAATCAACTTTATCATAGAAGGGGGAAAGTTAAGCCCTCTCAGCATTTGTTCAACAAATTTCCACTCAATTGAATCATATGCCTTCCTCAAATCCACCTTCATAATACACCTAGGAGACACACTCTTCCTAGTATAAAGTCTAACCAGGTCTTGACTTATCAAAATATTACCTAGAATACTCCTATTCTTAATGAAAGCACACTGTGCAGGATTAACAATCTTAGTAAGACTATTACTCATCCTATCACAGAGAAGCTTAGAGATGACTTTGTAAACAGTATTACAACAAGCAATAGGGCGAAATTCCTTCACTGTTTTAGGATGCTCAGTCTTAGGAATCAGCACAAGGTTGGTACAGTTCAGTTGTTTAAGCAACTTCCCATGTACAAAAAAATCCCCAACTGCAGCACACAGATCATCCTTGATAATATTCCAGCTAGCTTTGAAAAACTTACTAGTATAGCCATCTGGTCCAGGGCTCTTGTCATCAGGAATAGAGAACATAGCTCTCTTAATCTCTGCAGAATTAGGTAGTCTACACATATCAGACCAGTCCCCTTCATCAACCAGGATGCCTTGTCTAATAATGTGCTCATGATAATCAGAAGTAGTAGCACAGGTGCCTAACAACTGCTTATAGAACTCTACAAAGGCTTGAAGGATCTCATCAGGTTTAGTACAAAGCACACCATTATCATTCTCAATTGACACAATCTTATTTTGAATTTGTCTATGTCTAATAGCATGATGAAACATGGTAGTATTAGCATCCCCTTCATAGGCCCACACACATTTAGCTTTCTGCCTCAAAAAAGCATTTCTAGCATCAGCTAACATAATAAAAGACTGTCTAAGCTGAGCTTCTTTGTCCATCAGAATACTATTAACAGGATCCTGCTGAAGGGCAATCTGACTATCAATCAAAAGCTGATAAGCTACATCAGCATTTCTTTCAATATCAGAGTACACACTACAGTTCAGCTGCTTCAGAATAAACTTCAACCTCTTCAACTTAGTAATAATCTGGAAACTTTTAGTTCCCACATCATTAACCTTCCACTCCTTCTCTACCAAAGAACCAAATTCAGGAGCTTTAACCCACATATTGAAAAACTTAAAAGGTTTCTTCTTCACACTAGCAAGATCACCACAAGATACTACACAAGGACAATGATCAAAAGAACCTTCAGGATAATAATGAGCATACCAATCAGGCCACATATTCAGCCAATCTCCATTCACTAACACTCTATCAATACGACTAAAAATTCTAGTTTCACTAGGATGTTTATTGTTCCAAGTAAAAAAAGAACCAGTCGACTTCATATCATAAAGATCACAAAGATTCACTACCCTCTGAAAAGGACGAATTTCCTCATTCTTAACAGGTTTACCCAATCTTTCATTCATATATAGAACATTGTTGAAATCCCCCAACATGACCCAAGGACCAGAGATATTAAATGTCAACAGATCATTCCATAAGGGCACCCTATCCTCAATCTTGTTAAAAGCATAGACAAATGTGGCAAAAAAAGTAGAACCCATAACTTTATCTTTAACCTTAGTATAGATGAACTGCTCACTCATTCCAACAATATCAAGATCAACTGTATTAGCCTTCCACATAACCCACACTCTACCACCAGGATGACAACTAGTATTACTAGCAATCTCCCAACCAACACCCATATTACCAATAACTTTATTTAAAGACAAAGGCTTAACCTTTGTCTCAAGGAGACCAAATAGATCAAAACCATGCTGATGTAAAAACCATTTGACATCCGCCTGTTTAGTATCACTATTCAGCCCTCTAACATTCCACATACCAAATTTAAGCATGATTAAGGCAGGGTTCCTTTCCCCCTCCTTTATCAACCATTTCAGCCTGTGTAAGAGCTTGATCTAGCTCAACATTAAAACTAACAGCAAAATCATCCTCAGAACCACCAGGTACTCTAGTCTCATGTCTTGTTAATCTAGTGATCACTCGTGCAGGGGTAAACACAGAACCTTGGACCACTGGTAATGGTGTAGTAACAGGAGTTACCAATGAGATATTATCTGCAGGTTTTGGTAATGGGGGGAACTCCTTAGGATCCACTAGCACTTCTGGCACCATCCTAGGCTTCCAAACTTTCTTTGGTAGTTGTGGTACAGAGATAGGTTTCATACTAACCCTTCTACACACTTCAATCTTATGTCCAATGCCCTTACATTTTTGACATGTAACAGGCAACCAATCATAAACCACAGGAACATCTACCACACATCCCTTTTCATCTTCAAAACAAATAGAATTAGGAAAGATTTGATCAATCTCCACTTCCACCATAATTCGAGCAAAACCCAACAGTTTCTTCTCAATAGTGGCATCATCAATTCTTACAAAACGACCTATCAACCCAGCCAACTTCTCCAAACACTTAGCTCCCCAAAACTTCAAACTATTCAACAAGTAAATAGGTTATTTATGTTGATAAAAGTGGGATCACTATGAAAGGGTCATAGTCATCCACTGAACCTAAGAGTTGTTGATCACATGAGACCAATCATGTATGCCATTACATGCACATACCTAAATGGATTGTATGCTGGGAGCATGACAAGCCGAAAACAAATCAATCCACATGAGAGTCATTGGATAGCCTACAAGAACATCCGTAGAGTTCTCGAGGAGAACTAGGGATACACTCTTATGTTTGGTAGAGAAAATTTGATAATGTGGTAAAGGTTACACAAACCCAAATTTCCAAAATTATAAGGATTTATCCGAATCCTAGGCATACCTTTGTTATATAAAGAAGCGAACAACTAAAAGGGTGATTGAAGAGTCAATCATTATAAATTCTACAAATAGAGACCTAGTACATTATGATGAGGATAAGGTGATTTAAAAAGAACTAAGGGTAGATCCTTTCACCTAAATATCTATCAGTTATCATGATAACGAGTGGGAGGATCTTTCAAGTTAAAGAGTCCAACACTAGATAGAGATCTAGATATGTACGTAGATGAATTCATGTTATTAGGAATAACGTTGGATAAGGTTGGAATAAATGAATATATGGTATATTCACTACCCAAGCCTTTATTGCATTTAATAAGATCGTCATGGACGAAATAAATTTTAGATTATATGATATGAAGCAATAACATTGTGTTGATTGTTCATATATGATAATCACATTTATCGTTAGAGTTTCATAAACTCAGTTTTGTGCTTTGTTATATCCAAATGGATTGTAGAGACAATTTTTGGACTTCATTAAAGTGGACTGGTTTAACATAGCATTGGCCTCTAGTTGCTTATATGAGGTGACATCTCGAAGTGACTAGATTGTGGTGCGATTGATGGCAAGTTCAAGTGTCATAGGGTCATAGGGATGACCAATCGATCACATAGACAGACTGTAAGGGACAATCTGTTGGGCAGTGACCGCTTATAGAATTCTGGCAATTCTTGTAGCCTGGTCGTGGCAAGAGCTACTAGTATTCTTTCTGAGTCAATTCTTTGACTAAAGACTGTTCGCCTAAGGTGGCACAGTTTCAGAGTGACTTTGATTTATGGTATACGACCTTTGTAACTGGGGTCAAATGAGCATCTTTTGAATCATGATGAGCTGTGGCTATTCGAAGGGAATAATGCGTGGCCACGCTCGGAAGGTATCTATGGTAGATAATTCCGGTCAGACAGTTACTCTCCAGATCGAGGAAACCACTCTTGAAACGATCAAATGCAAGTACAACCTGCAAGACACCTTGCATTGAGTGGGAGATATGTAATAGGACAAGAGAATTGGTGACGCACACTTGTCTCGGACAAGTGGGAGATTGTTGGAGTAAATGTCCTCAACAATAGTGCGATCACAAAATTGAATCTCAATAATAAGAATACAAAGGGATGATGAATATTATAGTCAACTGGTCAACATAAATCGGTAATGATTGGCTCAATTGATTTTGACGTTACTGTCGTATGACGGTGGTGATCAGTTGATCCCTTGAGGTCACACCTAAAGGACAATCCCCTAATCATGTACATTAATTAATTGTATAGTGATACAGATTAATTAATCCCTTAAAATGAACCAAGTTTAAATTGTAAGTGAGAAATATATCTTATTGTAATATGATTAAATAAGATTCATTTTAGTAATTTAATTGTTATATTACTAAGAATGCATTATGTTTATGAAACATTTGAGATAAGTTAAATTGGTTAATTATAATTACAAATTGTTGTAGATTATTTTAACCAAATATGAGATGACCCATTTTAATTACATGTAATTATAAAATGTGACTTAAAATGTTAAGTCTAATTTATTTGTTATGAAATTGCATTTAAATCGGTTAAATGCACATTTATAAGCAAAATTACATGTTACATGTGACATGTCACATTTGTGACAAATGACAAATTGCAAAAATAAAATGGACACCCATATTACAAGGGTGCACCGGTTTTGGTAGTGTACAAAGAGGGTTATTATTTTTGTGTATTAATCTAATTAATAATTAGACATAATCATGCACAAAAACTATTATCAACACTCAACCTTTTACATTGTTAAGAACAATTGGAAGTGACAACACCCCACCCATGTGGGGTGTGTGTGACCGGTTTTGATAAGCCACAAGAGGGCTTGTTTTTCCCTCTTATTATATACTACAACATCTCATAATTTGCATGTATCCTTATCTGTCTAAATCTCTTCTTTCTTACTCTAAAACTCAAGAAGTTTTTCACATAATTTAGAGTTCATACTCTAATAAAATTACTAGTGTAGTAATAGAGTTATTAGATTTATTTTAAAGGGTTACTACTAATAATACTAGTGTAGTAGTTTAGTAGAGATAAAAAGGGTTGTCTTGGGTGCTCCTAATAGGAGTGTTCTTATACTAAGAACTTGGTGTTCATCCTTATATTCATAGCTCAAGAACAATATTTGAAAGGAGTTCAAATATTGTGCCCATATTTTCATAATCAATGTAAGAAATTGTTCTTTACTTATTCTTTTGTTATGCATGCATAAGGTCAATATAGTTTAAGAGTAAACTATTAATTATATGATATTATAAATGTCTAATATCGAGTTTAAGAAACTTACACAATACATACATATGTATATAATGGAGTAAAAAAACTCGATCAATGGTTTGACATTGCAACCGATTTGAAAAATACTCAATATCCATCTCACCCAAAGGGAAGATCTGACTTCTAAATTTATTTGATCATCTAAATGATTAATAATATATATCCTAAGCATATGAGAATGAAAATGAGTTTTTAGCACAAATTTATGATATTTTATAGTGCATTCGAAAGATTTGATAGGAACTTTAGAAGTCAACAATATATATGGAGATAGTTCGGCTTGTTCTTATTATTTATATAGATACTATAACATGAATACTCATAATATAAATATTGAATAGTCTTGCTTATATATAAGACATCAGTTTATGTCTAACGTCACATCATTTATCTGGCCAGATGAAAAACAATTCATTTAAGTTTATTTACATATAGCTAACAAGAAGATTAGCATGAATAGAATATTCAACTAATAATGTGGCATGTGATAAGTAAAATTATAGATACATAGCCAAATGCATATGAATATGTCTCTCTGAATTATATGCAAATAGAAACTTGATATCAAATTATTAAAAATGTGACAATTGAGGCCATCCGGGTTCTCATTATACCTGTTTTGATAAACTAGAAGTTTACCTTAGAAATAAGACTATAAAGTGCTGAAAACCTTTTTTTTATTTTTTTTAATTGAGCGAATAGCAAGACACGCAAATAAGATTAAGTATTATTTTTAGAGATCTTACTGATAAAGTCATCCATTATTGATATTGTAGAAGTGGATAAAAGTCCACATAGAAAAATATATTTCAGTGGCTGGAAGTCCACGTGTGCAATCTTATGAAGCACAATTTATTTTCAAATGGATTAAGCGATCTCTTTGGGAAATATTATTTCAGCACATAGAAAACCAACTGCGCAATATTGAACTCCCCGTGTTATGTTCTCATGAAGAGAACCATTGATTAAAGTTATAATAGATGATATTAGATGTATTCGAAGGTGGATATGAAAATTAATTCCCCTTTAATCTATCTTGAATGGATATTTTTTACCACCTTATGGGGAAGAGTGATAGGGAAAAGCTGCTAAAAACATACAAATAGTGTAAATCTCCAGTTTAATTATTATTAAATATGAAATACATCAAATAGAGGTTCAGAAAATAAGAACAATGATTTATAGATATTCATTTGGTTATGATGATGTATTATTACGATAAATACTTACCAGCTTGATCACCCTATCTTTTTGTGATACATTTTAAACATTGAAATATATGATTTGAGTATAGATAGATTTGACCCAATTTGAGGTTTAGTGATTTATAGCTTGGTCATAGAGAGTATATGTTATGAACATTAAGATTCTTGTCAAGTTGTATAATAACCATACACATGAAGTGTATTGTGAAAGTCATACTCAGTTCACATATTTTATAAGTAAAATGAGAAAAAAATGGCAAGCATGTGCAGTTGGTACTCATGAAGAGTAATGAAACTTGAATGTCCCTAACTGACAAAGATATCTGAATGAAAATAGATGGCCTATACGAAAAATAATGGTACCGCATATACTTGGATTCAGATATCATTGAACAATACCGATAATATCAAGAAACAAATAAACTATATTAATATATTTATTGAACCGATACATTTTCAGCGCGAAATTTAATAGACTATATAGTGGGGATCTGGTATATGAAAATTAAAGTCCATTTTAATTGTCGACACAATTAATGATATAAATGAGCTCATAAACCTGAAGTCGATCATAGACCTGAAGTCTATCTTAGACCCGAAGTCCATTCATGTCATGAACATGAATATTGAAAAGAACACTGTATAGTTTATATTATCGAGTCATCATTATTTGCATATAGAAAGTAAATTAATCATTTGCATATTATATTCATATTAATTGCATCAATGCATTATTATATAACAAGTAATTTAGAACGTAGGAATACATCATATGCATGCACATGGTTGGTTTTTTTCCTATAACTTTGAATGAATAAGTGGAGATATTATACTCACATAATTGAGAACTCCCTGAAGGAGCGTATTATAAATTATATCAAATTGATAGTTTGGTTGATCAATTGAGTTTCTAAAGCACTTATCATTAAATTTATGAACATCTACGCAAAGATTGCGGATATTGGACATTAGTGCTGTTGAGAACTTATGTGAAATAAGTAAATATTGTCTCAACCTGAAGTTTGAACATCTAAGAGAATTTACGTGATTATATACTTTATGCTATATATGTAGTAAGATGATTTGGCAAGAAAGATAAATTATTTTTCAAAATAGTTTTTGTTAATAGACGAATTGATTCTCCGGAAGAGAATGAATTCGGGAATGATAGCTACACTCCTTTTTCCTTCGTCTAGGTTTTTATCCCAATGGGTTTTTCCTAGCAAGGTTTCTAATGAGGTACCATTTTGGCACGTTATTACGCTATAGTCATGATCATCATGATTATTGTTAAAATGACAATTATTCTAGACATATAAGATTGTGTCATTATTTGAGAAGAATTTATATTACAAGTGTGACTAATATTTAAGATGAAAGCTCGAAATTCATCATGAATGTCTATATCCAAATTGCGAGTATTGAAGAAATAATATGTTGAAATTACCAATAATTTCTATTGATTGAAAGATATCAAGTTTATCAACTACGATGGTTCCATTTCAACGATCGGGAAGTTACATCAGAGTTCGGATTTTAAGATATATCAAGTTATATAATCATCAGGGGGAGTAACAGGTGTTGTACTCTTTTTCCTTATCCATGGTTTTGTCCCACTGGGTGTTTCATGGAAAGGTTTTAACGAGGTAACTTGTTATGCGTGTTAGGAGATCAGTGTACTAGGGAGGTTTGCATCGAAACATCTTCTTCAGGA